>BRZM01000102.1:1099455-1110774 GCA_033238685.1 Lates japonicus | reverse complement strand
GAAGCCGGAGTACCCAGAGAGAACCCACACAGGCACAGGGAGAACATTCAAACTCCACAGAAAAAAGCCCCGGGCAAACCGGGGCTTGAACCTGGAACCTTCTTGCCGTGAAGCCACAGTGTAACCACTGCACCACTAATAAAGAGGGAATTTCATGCTAAAATCAAGTGGAAGAACCCTACATGATTTGTCTAACTCAGGCTGATGAAGCCTCATATTAACTTATGTGGGCATGTCAATTTTGGTTTAAGACAGACTTGAAAAATAAAGATGTATAGATAATTTGGGCTAAAGATTTGTTTTATGTTACTTTCAGACATCAGTTCTCATAACCCCAGAATGACACAAACTAAAGACTGTAGTAATACATTTGGGTATCAGGAATGTATGTCAGCGAGCTAGGATAGGGATTGATGCAGTGTTGGCTGTAATGTGACAAAGGCGCAGACTTGTTATATTTTACATTCAGCAACAACTTCACAATAATATTTCAGTTAATAAACATTTACAGACAGCTTACTGTACACAAACAACAGTCAAGAATCCCAGACGCCTAACAAACGACGAAACACAAGTTCGTCTGTCCTTAAACGTAAGCACTGAGAACTTTATGTTACAAGTTTCTAAAATGCAAAGAACAATGACAGCCACTTTATCAGTGGTGTCATGTAAAAAAGCTGCAAGTTACACATTAACAACCTGTAATCTCACATTCCTCTGAGACAGAGGGGGTGACAAATAAAGGTGGATTAACCCATTTGATTAATGGAGACATTAACTGTAAGAGGATCACTATGTACAGCAATACCGTAGCAATGCAGACATTCAAGCCTCAAATTGACTCATACATTGGAAGGACTAGCGTATAATTAGAAAAGCCCTCTCCAAGCCAGAGAGAGAGGCACTCTACAGAGGAAGTGGATGGCATCTCTTTTAGAGGTAACTGGCTAAGGGCAGCACATGTTCATGACCATGTGTGCATGGGTGTGTGTGTCAATCAGGATTTAATTGACAGGAAGATTAAAGCTCACATCGGAGAGCCCCCACTTTTTTTGCAGGAGAGGCAAAGTCTGGTCTCCAGTGTCTGCCCGAGGTTTAGGGTGCTGCGCTCAAGGTTAGCGCAGGCACCCCGCTGAGTGTGCGCTGTCTGCGATGGGTCCTACTTGTTGGACATTCATTATCAAACTCTCTTTGCTCCTTTCATCTGCAGCTCTCTGCAGCACTCAACGTAAACTACAGAGGCACCTTGCAGCTTGACATCTCTCCATTCACTCTGTACCTTAAACAGCATGCTGCCACATCAAAGAGCTGCGGCTGCCTTTGATGTTGCAAAAAGAAAGAGCTCCAATGATCTACTAAAAACCAGTGCAACTTTCTGGAGCCTTGTTTTATTCATTTGCTATATCTAGAAGTCTGGAGTCAGTCTCTAGAAGTCCACGACAGCAAACCTGAAATTTGGAAAAGTTGAACTCTGCTCTTTGCAAAATGAAATGAACGAACGACAGCTTTATGTTGGGGTTTGTGTTCACAGTGTATTCTATGACAAGTGTCAGGTCTTACAAAGTTGACAGAGATTGTTTTTGAGTGTCAGGTTAAAAGTGTAAGTACAATGGCAAGACAAAGATCCATTACTGTTTATTAATTATTAATAAGAAAATGGAACAACATTGCCCTTTGTACAGGGTGTGATATTAATTCAAACATTAATGGATGAAAATGGAAAACATGGGACTGGGACAGATTTTTGGGGTGACATTTTCTATTTCTAGAAAATAACCACTGATGCAGTGTAAGTACTTGTACTCACAGTAAATGTTGCAGTGCAAATGCACATCTTACTCAGCCTGCTTGGGTACTTAAAGGATACAGCTTGCGTTATTCTTTATTTTCTTATAGTGAAAATAAATAATTCAAATTTCTCTCGATACTACCCATACTATACTTCCAGAGCTCATCTGTGGTTTTCAGACCCAAACACATTTATTCCTACTGAAGATGTAAATCATTAAAAGTTTTAAAGCTTTAAAAGGCTTAGTCATTTACTAAAAAAGCTGGGAATTGTAGTTTTCACCTGACTCAACACCAAGATCTATTTTCAGCCAAAGATTAATACACAGTTGGTGCTTTAGTATTTACAGCAGAATGACAGTGCATGTGGGATCACCTCAACAGAACCATGTTTACAGCAATGAAGAAAAATGTCACCCAGTGTAACAGTGTGGCTCACTGATGTGTTTTAAATAGTTTTTGGACAATAGAGTTCTATGGTACAGAAGAATCAGGAATAGCAGGCTTTGGATACACACACAATACTTAATTGTAGGATCAATTCATTGTTGGTTTTGTTTGTTTGTTTGTTTCGGTTTGTTGACCGAAAGTAAAGACAGAAGACAGAGGAAACTATAGAATATCACCAAATGTATCCTTTAATTAAAAAGCATAAAGCATTAATTTTTGGGAGGTACAGTACATGAGAAAGTAATCACATTTTCTATGGTTTCAGGATACCGATCTCACCCTGACATACATATACACACACATACAAACACGTAAACTTGTCCAGTATATCTAAAAGCGATCAGACCCAGGGCTGAAGTATTCTTGCATCTGTCCTCAATGGACCATTGCTTTCTGCAGATAATCAGTGTGTATTGTTTAGCTTTTCCCATTTATGGGAAATGAAGTTAATTAACAGCAAATACTGTACCAGTGCTTTTTTCTAATCTGAGGTGTGATCATAAAATGTGGGCAAAAATAAAATTTGGTGATCCTCACTTGCAGTGCATCTTGAGTCACTGCCATCAGCCACAGAGGTGACCACTTGCTGCTCTATTCCTTTGCTTTGTTTACCAAGGGATTTCTTTTTAAATGACAGTGTTTTTACAGATATTTAAAGGGCATGGGTTTTAATGACAGCACTGTGTATGAACAGCAAAATACTGGATCAACAGACAAATAACTCCCACCCCCATGCCCCAGCCACCACAACATCACAGCTGAACAAAGTAGTCTCTCTCTCTCTTTCTCTCTCTCTCTCTCTCTGTGTTAGCATGGTGATTATAGGGTGAATTTAATCCCGCTAATTATAATTTCATCAGATATAACAAGGGAAACGTCGACAGTGAAAAGTGACATTTAATGCAAATGGCTACTGGGTCGGGCACACTGAACTTTAGCACTTTGTCAGCTTGTTTCCTAATTGAATGAACTTGACAATAATTGAAGTGTTTTATTTTTGCCCTTCTTTCCACACATAAAAGACTGCCATGCCAATTAGCTTTAATTCTCCCTTTTCCCTCTTGCTTTTCATGCTCTCGAGTAGGCAGGAACCGGCATATTCCGATCATTTGCATTATCCAAAGCGAATCTGCTTTGAAGTTCTGAGATTCTGTAAGAAAAAGGATCCACTTATCCCACATGAAAAAATGTTCAAAGCTCATAAATTCGCTGGAACAGATGTACATTATCATTGGATTTGCCTTTTTTTTCCCCCCTCTTTGCTCCTGTATTGGTAATAGACTACCTCATGTCCTTCTCATCCTTTAGCGTTTAGCATCTTGCCTTTACAGAAGCTTGCACCCTGCTGTGCCAATCCACACTTCAAAGCTCTCTGCCTATCTGCTGGAAACAAAGCCCACAGAACATATTATGGCAGCCTCTCATTTCCCCATATTTAAGTCAATATCATTGCTTTTTTTGCCAGTGGTAACAGAGAGATGGGGCTTATTTCTACCCAAAAGACCATTTGCTACAACCCATGTATCCCAACAGCACAAATACAACACCATACACATGCACAGGAAATATTTATCCCATTAAAGTCCCTGCCAATGTTGGATTTTTCCATGACAGTCACCAAGGTGTTCATGGCTCTAAATATGGAAAAGCCAAAGATGTGGCCGTAAAAAAAATAGATAAAACTGAATAAAAATAAATGATTGATGTTTAAAATAGTCATTTACTCTTCAATTTACTGAAAATAAGCCTTATGCTTGACAAAATCCCCTATGTTGAACTACTCATACCTTGATCAACTTGTTAGACACCTATAATTACACTTGTCGTATCCTCGTGGGCACTGGCAGAGTTCAAGTAAGTGAATGAATCTTTTCAGATTGTAGCCTTAAATACCTCTGTGCTGAGCAGTACTGAAAGAACATTACTACCTTCATTGCTGCTCTTTATGTTCTTCAGTGTAAGGTGTACAGGTCTCTGGAGGATGATTCTCAGAGTAATTGCTCGCTGTAATTGTTGTGTTTAGTGTTCATCTATAAATGATCATGCACCTTTTGCTCAGACTGCAGCGTCCCATGTGACCATTGTTCACTTTCCTGCAGAGAATTAAGGAATCCGTCAACACTTATAGATCCTTTGTCCTTGTTTATACAAAGCCTTAGACTTAGGAGGGCATTATACTACTATTAGTTCTCCAGCCTTGCAGGTGAATTTATATGGTATAACAGACTAAGAGAGCTTTTAAACAGTACAACTTTTGGAAAAGGCCAGCAAGAATTTGATTATAACTGTAGCATCTAATAAAAGTTTAACTGAATGCAATAAAATATACCTTTCAGTTGTGTAATAATCCGATAAATCAATTTTGAATTCCTTAGCATGTGCTATCTGCTGTAGTCTACCTTCTCTGGTGGTTATTAAGAGTTGGTTTTCTTTTGCAGGGCTTTCCAAGTGTGAAAAAAGTATCATGTCAACATCTGTAAACATAGCCATAAATCTTTGTATTTCTGAGTTAACTCCCTTGGAGAATGATTGAAATTTCACCAAGCAAACCCACAAACTTCAATAAACCAGAAAGACTGCAAGTTAGCAGCAGTGGTGGAAGAAGTATTCAGATCCTTTCACTTAAGTATGAGTCTCAATACCAGTGTAAAAGTAAAGGTCCTGGATTCAAGATATTATTTAATCAAAAGTGTAAGTATTATAAAGGAAATGTAATTAAAGCTAAAGTAAAATACTCATGCAGAGTGAAACAAGTCAGTGTTATATTATTATAGTGTATTTCTGTTTTGTGTGTGTATGTGTATGTGTCCAAATATAAGCAGCATGTAATGAATTGAATTCTGAATTGATTATTATTGATAATTATTATTTTTTATTTTTTATACTTTTTTTTTACAAAGTGCACTTGACTGACATCTTACTCATCCCCCCAATGATTTTGGCATAAATCACCCCGTCATTATTCTTATTTGTGCATTTGGTGAGTTTGTTGACATCACGTAAATCCCAGCTCCACCCAGCTAGAGATGTGAGAGAGTGATTAAAAACACTTGTGTGGGCATGCAGAGCCATTATCTGACAAAATAACTAAAGCTGTCAAATAAGTGTAGCATAAAAAGTACAATATTATTATTATATAATATTATTTTAGCAGGATATAGATATATAGTAGCATTAAATGGAAATTGAAATATTCCAGTTAAGTACATGTATAGTACTTAAGTAAATGTTCTTAGTTACATTCCACCAGTTAGTAGAAGTGCTGTAGGTTAAATAAAGTGAACGCTTGACTGGGTAGTTAAGTATTTTAGACATCTATGCATTTTCTATATAATTTCAATTTTAAATTTTTCATTTAAGGAACAATGCACTCAACTTTTATTATTCTGGTTATGTAGGAGTACGTCAGGGTTCCACTTCTTGTCCTTTTGGTTCTTATATTATCAATGAAAGCTTCACAGCAACATTTCATCAAACCCTGCCATGCATTTGTGGCCGCCACATGATAAGCAAAGGTACTACGGTATGAACCAATATTTTATGTACACAAGTTAACCTACAAGAGCTTAGAGTGAGGAGATTAAAGTCTGCTGTACTTCCAGCAAAAAGAAAGGACTGATATGCCCTCAAGATAACCATAGATGTAGAGTACAGTAGTGTTAATAAAACAGTTATTAAGTAGCCATTGAAATTTTGTGTAGTAAGCAAGTGTAGCTCATCTTTCTTCCCAACTCCAAAGCAAACTTTAGTTTGAACTTGTAAAACATGTTCTACACCCCGTACTTTTTTGCCTGACATACCTATGAAGAGTCCCGAACCAAAGAGGTTGAGCAGCGAACACAGGCTTATAGATGAGAGGAAGGACACTGTCTCCAGCGCTGTCATTTCAAAAGGCGTGAATGCAGTATCAAACCGTTACCCTGCACTGGAGAAGAAAATCTCCATGAACACCAAGGCTATTACCAACATATGTGAAGAGTTGAAAGGAGAACAGATCAAAGTCAAAGTGAAAAAAAAAAGAAAATGTCAAAAAAAAAAAAAAAAAAAAAAAAGTACCAGGCTACAGAGAAGAGAGGATGCAGGAGGATACAGTAGGAAATGGCCCCTTTGGCTATACGGCATCTAAGACTTGCAGTGAAGATGCAAAGAAAGTTTCTGAGCTCTTGAGTTCTTTTTTTTTTTAAATTATTATTTCAAAGATCGCTCCAAAGGACAGAGCCGATCCTGGGTTCCTGGTGGATTGAGTGCACAAACTGCATTTGACTATGAAAACAGAATCCTGATTCAGAGAGAAAAGTAAAGTAAAGTAAAGACACTCATAATTTTGTATAGTTTAGGGTTAATTATTGGTTGCTGGACTTGTGGTTTGAGAAGTTTTATTTCATTTAAATGCCTTCACTTACACAGATTCGGCCTACATGGGGTCAGGACCCCAGTTCGATCGTGTGTTTTCGTTTTGCCATAGCTGCAGCTGTCATGGCTTTCATTAGTTCTGGCAAATATAGCAAAGCAGTTTTATACAGAGCAAGTATGGAATCTATTAGCTTTGCCAAGTGCTTATGAAACAGTACTATTTCTTTTTGTACTGAGTGATGCTCACTTGTGCAGTCTTTAAATCACTTACTGATACTTTTCTGTCTCTGTCTAGGGATGCAGTGCTAACAAAACCTTTTTCTTAACAGGCAATAAGACTGAAAGAGAGAGATATAGAAGTAAGAGTGTAAATATCATGTCATTATAATTGTAACCACTTACTTTACACCACTGATATAGATGACTCATTCTTTTAATAGCTGAGATGTGTGAAGCAGTGGTAATAATAACCTGGTAAGCGGTGTTAGGATAGAAATCATTTGTAATGATGATACAAGTTGTGCGTGTTACACCGCCTCGCTTACACAAATAGACGTGTTCGTGAGAGGAAGGCGTATCACGTTGCCAAGAGGCGGACTCTCTGTGGTCGCCCCGACCAGAGATAAGCTGCTAAGCTGCAGATGAAAGTGTGTGTGCATGTAGAGAGCGTGGCGTGGTGAGCAGCTGTGGTCAGCCAGATTTGGGAGCCCTCTGTGACACCACGGTTAAGATACAGCAGAGAAGAGCTTTACTTCACTACAAACACACACACATACACACACACACACACACACACACACACACATTTCCCCATACCCTTCACATCAGTCCATCTTACATTTGGAAATGAAAGATTAAAAAATGTATTCATAAGGAAAAAATGCACCACAAAAAGTGCAAAATGCACAAAAAACCTAATCTGCATTGGAGAGAAATTCATTTCAGCGACAAAAAAGAAAAACAGAACTTGGTCTGGTTTAATATAAGTATAGCAAGGCAACAGTAAACATGTTGTCCTAGATAGTACAAGCCCTCTTTCACCCAAATCCAGTGGTGTCTTGTTTTGAGCCTAAAGTCCCCATATGGCCATACAGCAAGTGGCACAGTTGCTCAGTGGATATCACTGTTGCCTCTCAGCCAAACTTAGGGGTATTTCTTTGTGGTATGAGCATCTTCTCCACATGTATATGCAGGTTATTGACGCTGTGATTATGTTTGAGAATGGTTGTCTATGTGTATTTGTTTTATTTATTAATTTATTAGCCCTGTAAAAGCAGTCCAGGTGGGTACAGATATGGCTGGATGGCCTCATATAGTTGATCTTGTGTAACAAATTACAAATATCTGATGAAAGCAAACATTAACTGAAAAGAAAAAAAAACATGAAAATATTGCTGCCACATTCATCACAGAAGTTAAAACTGGTTACACTTTTCACAGAGGTCAGGTAAAGGTCACCTATTGACACACTCCATGAGGGGATGAAAATTCCTTTAAAAGGATGATACTGCCAACAATGCAACAGAGGCAGTTTCAGAACATCCATATGTAAGAGTAGGTAGTAATATTGTTTGTATGACTGTAGTTTCTACTACACTTTTTCTTTATTTGCTGTCTTGTCCAGAGTTAAATGAGAAGATTAATACCACGCTCTTGTCTGTATGGAATATATGAAGCTACTACCATTAAATATTCTGCCTACCAGCACATGTAAAGCCCACTAATTAACATGTTATATCTTGTTCTCTCAGCAAGAAAGCAAATACATGCAGTTGATTTTTTTTTTTTTTTTTTTGTTCTTTGAGTGCAATTAATTACAAATATTGTGTTTTGTCAGAAATAAATGGTGCACCAATATCATTATCTGGTATATGGTATTATCTGGTATCTTATAATGTACACTGGTCAGCCATAACATTATGACTACTGGTGGATGAAGTGAATAACATAGATCATCTTGTTACACAATGTTCTGCTGAGGAACCTTAGGTCTGACCTGTTGGGGCTTGGACATGGGATCTCTGAAGATCTCTTGTAGTGTCTGGCACCGGGACATTGGCAGCAGATTCTTTGGGTACTGTGGGTTGCGGGATGGGGTCCCCATGGATCTGGGGAGTCTGGAGGCCAGGTCAACACCTTGGGCTCTTTGTCATGTTCCTCAAGAAAGAGCAGTTTTTGTGGTGTGGTGGGATCATTATCCTGCTGGGGGAGGCCCCTGACATTGGGGAGTGTTGTTGCCATTGGAGGGGTGTGCTTGGTCTAAAACAATGTTTAGGTGGGTGGTACGTGTCAATGTAACATCCAGATGAATGAAGGACCCATGGTTCCTTAGCAGAACATTGTGTTGTAACAAGATGATGAATGTTATTCACTTCAGCTGTCAGTGGTTTTAATGTTATGGCTGATCGGTGTATATAAGTCATATGTGCCTGTTATACATACACATGCACAGTGTACATCTGCGCACTAACATGAAATAATATAATAGATGAAATAAAATGACTCCAGAAGTCAGTTTCTAAGGAACAGGTTCATACTTTAATAAAAGGGTATTTCCCTTGGCACAGATCTGCTATCAAATAAATAAAGCAATTAATCAAATACAATCTATATAAACTAAACAAAGTCATGAAAAAACATGGGGGGGGCAGCTAGTGCTAAACAATATTCTTTTACAACAAATACCACAGGAAAGTGTGTGGAGAGAGAGAAACAGCTTGTGGTAGAGGCAGGGAACTATTCCTCCCTGCAGAGTCAGATTTGCGTGGCGGATATTGTAGTAGCAGTGCTAGCTGACAGTAGGCAAGTGAGATAGCTTGACAGTCATTTATTATAAATAAGCCTTATTTTCTTTCTACATGATGCTGGTTTAACCATTCTGCAGTCCACTATATACATCAGATTTTTTAAAAATGTTGATACATAGATATTAGTGGAACAATATATACTGTATTAACATGGAGAAGTGGCTCTTAATACTGAATATCCTATACAACAGGACAGATGATGATGAATCTAGAGCAGTTTGTATGACATGATTTGACATTTTTGTTCCAAAAAGAAGCATTCATAATTTGAAGTATTAATGTTAACATCCACTCTTACATAATATTCTGGCAAACAAAATAATACAAACATATTCTGGCAGATTTAGAGGGATAGCTGACGACTTGGCTGCTGATAAAATAAAATAAAAAACACCTACACACAGTCTTTTTTTTCCCTCTCAAGATATAGATATATTGCCACAGTATGACAAGACAAAATATAGAACTGGGATAGTGACCGTGGTAGGGTTTGAGAATGAGGTTTTGAGAACATGTGGTTTTTATGGAGGTCTCCTTCTGAAACAGAAAAATAACTGCTTCCCCAATCCTTAACAAATGCTGCTGAGGTGCCCTTGAGCAAAGCAAATCCTCCCCTGTTGCTCTGGTGACTCTGCTTTGTGGGCAAAGGTATGAAAGCATTTGTAGTTTCTAGTGTGTAGTTGGTTGTGACTTCAGGTAATTCTGTGAAGGTGAAGCAGGGAAATAACAAAAAGGAGTTATGTGTCTTCAGTAAAACTCTCTCAGGGTGAAAGAAGTTTAAACATTACAACCTGACTGTGGGTCTGACGAGCCTTTCCACCAAATTCCTTCAGAAGCCTTAGCTCACCGTGTCAAATCAGATACCCTGCTGAATGAACAGTCGCCTGCTTGCTGTCCCGTTCGCACAACCAGACAGCCATTTCACACTACTTATATTTAGAGAGTCATGCGTTGGTATCAATACACTTTTAGGTGAGGGTGAAAGCTTTGACCAAAGGAGTTACAGTGTTCTGAGGGGTCCAGTGGCAAGGACATGTTGTCCAGGAAAAGCGGTGTGAAATTGAAGAAGCTGAGGGTATGGGCATGGCTGTGAGTCCCCAGCAGAGTGGCGCCATTTTCACCAGGTCCCATGTGATGGCCCGTCTGACTGGTGCCTGCGGGACATGCAGCTGTGAGAGGAGACATCGCAGGGCTGAGGACAAGACAGCATCACGGCTGCATTCTTGCTCACTAAAACACACAGGCTTATGACAATTCGCACAGTCAAACATAGGGGATAGCTGAGCCGCAAGCCTGATGATAATGGAATCTGGTTCCTCAAATCACCTCTCCTCTGTGTGTGAGGCCACCCCAGAGAGGCACTTAAACCCTCATTGCTCCAAGGTCAGGAGACTGAAAGCCACTAGGAACATGTGTGCTAACCAAGAACATAAGTGGGAAAACATTGTAACAATCCTGGAGAAAATGCAGCTCTCACTTCAGTGCCTCCTCAGAACAGTTGTTGCTGGTGCCGCCGACATCTGCGGCAGCACTCGTGAAACATCATGGGGTGATGGGATGACAGTCCCCCAGTGCTGGCGGAGAGCAACAGCGGTGAGTTATGGGTGTAGTGGAGACTGCGGGTCGGGCCGCAAGTTACCCAGCACCAGAGGAATGAGACAGCTGAAAGAGCCTCGCCCGGTCACGCCACGAAAGAAAGACCGCTGACAGCTGGGGGACGACTGATCTATCAGGAAGGTTCATGGAAACAGAGGAAAGCACCCGCAGACCCTGGGCTTAGTCCCGAGTGGTTGGACAGAGAGTTAAGGAGAGCAAGCGGCTCAAAAAAGAAAAAGAAAAAAGAAAAACATGGGAGCATGACAACGCTCAGGTGTGAATATGTAACTACTTGGATCTGAAGCAGGGCGGTGGAGAGAAAATT
>BRZM01000102.1:1085162-1098737 GCA_033238685.1 Lates japonicus | reverse complement strand
ATGGGCAGTTGTCCAGTTTTGCAGGTGTTTGGTCAGCAATGCTGATACTACAGCTAAGTGGATGTTGCTCTGTACCAAAGTGTGTGTATGTGTGTGTGTGTGTGTGTGTGTGTGTGTGTGTGTGTGTGTGTCATCTGACAGCCATGTTGCATTCGGGTCACTATGTGATTCCTGAAGGACAAACAGTAGAAAGGGGTCATTTCAATTTTGAACTGCTTCAAAACATTCGGTTCATGTGATTTAAAGTGCTGTAGGCCCTGAAGTCGCATGACAGGAAAACACATACAGAACAACACCACCCACACACACATATCAACAATCAGACTGCTTTAATCTGTCCAGCCTCTGCTGAGGTATTTATCAGTTTTGATAAATAGAACTACAGTGGGAAAAGAACACCAAAAAAGTGAAGTTGTCTACCCAGCCAAAACCCACTATGTCCGTCCACTGGGTCAGTCCTACTGCTAACTAAGGTCTGTTGTCTGAGAATCAGCTTTATGTAATCCGTTTTGTGTGTCGGGACACACAAGGAATTCAATTCCAGTTTCTCATGGGCTCTCAGTGTGCTCACATACAGAAGATGTAACGTTTTGGGTGGCATTTTAGGTGGGGCAGCAACTACCTTAGACAAATAGAATTTGACATTATGTGTTGTTTCACAGACAAGGAACATCTCTGATGAGCTAGCAGTTGGCCATTTTTCCTGGAAGCTAGCAGTGTTTTAGCTGGCGTTAATGGCCATAGTGGAAGGCAGAGTGAAAAGCCAACCTTCTCTCCTGGAAGACATTCAGAGTGCCGCGCTTGTTTGTTTATATGAAAAGTGACAGAAATAGTTGCGCAGAGAGGAAGAGAAGAGGTTCAAGCTGAGGTGAGTGTCAGTTTGTTGATTTTGTGAAGACAAAAACTGTCTAACACAGCCCTGGAACCAGAAGCCAGTAGCATGTTAATTATGTCACAAGTTTGGTTTTCATGATGAGCTACAGCTGCACGCATCAGATAACATTAAGTGTCAAAGCACAAGGAGAACGCAGTTTACAGGACAGACAGAACAGATTTAATACAAAGCATCACATCAGGAAAGAGTGAGCTTCATGTCCAGCAGAGTCTGTTAATGAATCATCAACAGTTGGAGACCAGTCAGAGAGCTGTGGGAGACAACACAGCTGTTAATGAGAGTGTGTATGTGTGAGAGAGTGTGTGTTTCACAGATGAAGCCACAGTAAGACATCACACTGCAGTCTCTGTCTTAACGCTGACATCATCATTTTCCACCCAGCACAAAAAGGGATTTCGTTAGAATGAATGAATAAAATAGGACCCCGGGCAATGAAAAGAACCTCTGACAAGAAATTTTTAGAGACATCCCATTTTAATTGTGCCTCTGCAGTTTTAAACTGTATGTAATTTCATGCACAGTTCCACATCACGTACTGACAGCAGCATACTGTTTAATGTTGCTGACATTGCATTATTCTGTGAGTAAATTAATATTCTGTGTTAACAGATGATACAAGATGTCAGTCAAACTGTGACCGTCACAGTTTAACAACTTGACAAATATCATGTAAAACATTTTTTCCTTTAACTGTAGGTATAACCTCAGTCTTGACAGTAACTTCACTACTGGTTAAAACATCTTTATTTTTTAAAAACATTAAATTCATTTAAATTTCGGTAGTTTAATATCTAAATATACACTGGAATTAAAGCATAGAACAAATAAAGAATTGGAGAAAAAAACTTTAACTTTATTTAACTGAATTTAATCTAAATTCATTCAGCTTGCAAAAACACTTGTTTGCTCTACAATGGAAATTAAACATTGTTCAGAAAGTTCGGGCCAACACTGTTACAGAACTTCCCACAGATGTGTTGTTTCTGTCCAGTTAATCCTAAACCAGCTCCATGGGGTTTAAGTCTGGAGACTGTGCTGCTGAAGCCTATAACATCTTGTTAGTTTGTGATGTTTTTTGTCTTCGATGGTCTGAACTGTGCGTTCGTCAACACAACTCTTAAGTTCCTCCTAACAGGAGAATGTCCTCCCTCTGTCTGTCTATCTGACATTTGTATTTCTATCTTTGTGAGGACACTCACAAATCACTTTTTAAAAAAAAACATGTTTTTAAAATTGCTTTGATGCAGTGAATTGTTTTCCTGCATTTTATTGATTTTACTATGCACTGTTCTTATTGTGTTCAACATGCACAACTTAATTCAAATCTGAACCCTAAAACTAAAGCTTAAAGAACAAATAGCCCTCACTTTCCCAAAATGTCTTCACTGCCAAGGTCTAAAACTCAAACCAGTCCTCACAAAGATAGCCACACACATACACTGAAACACTCGCAGGAGCCTCAGTAGGGATGATTTCAGTGTGAATCCGTTATAGCTTCCTTCCCCCCAACAACACACACCCACCCACCACAGGAGGTCACAGATATGAAGCCAACAGCTGGATCCAACACACACACACACACACACTCTCACAAACACACACACACACACACACGCAGATCTTTTCCTGTCTAGCAGGAGACCAGAGTGGGACAAGGTCTTATGTGTGTGTGTGTAGTTGTCAGAGATAAGCAGGTCAGGAGCACAGAGATATGGAGGGATGAAGCTCCCCACCCCACGTGCACACATTGGCTCTAACGGCTATTTGAACCAACCACATCGTCTCTTGGTCTTCAGCTCGTTAACAGACTATCAGTTTCCCTCCAGGAGAGAGTTTATCTGCAGTTCATTAACATAATTAATTGATGCTCGTTAGCTTAATGAAGCAGCATGTTAACAGGCAGAACAAAGTCCTCCATGTTCATTTCAGACTGACACAGCAGACTAGCTCATTTAACACGTCAGCCCTATGAATAAACAAATAAAATATGCAAACAGTGAAAACTTAACACTCCTTAATGACATGACAGTGTTCAAACCAATTTAACACAACAAGCAAACAATATGAATGATACAATACATAATAATGTAAATCATTTAACAGTTAACTTATTATTCAGTTGCTACATTTCCTAAAGATGTTACAAAAGCTAAATGGGCTTTTATAATGTGATCTATAGGTAAGATTTCTGTCCAGGCTGTGGACACTTTTCATTTGTCTGATTTGATCTATAGCCTAATAATGGTCTGGGGAATGTTTTGTCTATTAAGGTGCTTTCAGACAGCGAGCAGTGCCTGCCGCTCCCTCCATTGTTTCTAATGTAAACACGACAGCAGCAACAAGGGGAGAGAAGGACCGCTGCGTTTATACGGGCTCATGGGTATTTATCGCTGCCAATGAGTTAAGACGATCATAACCACCAAAACCAAATTGAGAGAAATGATACAGAGGCTGGTTTTTCTGATATCTGAGGTACCTTAATGATGCACCTCTTCACCAGCAGTCAACAGACACTTCAGTAAAGGTACTGGAGCAACATCACCTTCAGTAACAATGTTGATGATATCAGGCAGCTAAACTTGCTGTATTCATCAATGTGGTACGAGTCCTTAACAGGACCTTAAAGGCACAGTGGGAGCAATAGCTACCCGCTGCCTGAAAGAATCCTCAGAGCCAACTACTGTTGTTTTGTACTGGATAAAAAAAACCATCCATGAGTTTAGTTAACAAGGAGCATTGCTCTCATTGCTCTCTGTGCATCACACAGGCTTATGCTCCTTTTCAGCCACCGCGTCGTCCAGCATTACCATTCCTGCACGCAAGGTGTTCTCAGTCCAGACAAATACAATCAAAGCAGGGGCGTCCCTCTCTATCTTTAAGAGTCACTTGAAGACTCATCTCTTTGTCAAGCTCGGCCCAAGTACTAATTTACCATTCATGATGAATTTTAGCCAGTGTTTGGTCAGAACTAGTCGACGTCAAGTGTTTATACCTGATCTGAGTGGCTTGCAGTCACTTGCAGGCAGAGTGAGAAGTCAGGCTGTCCTGAAGAGAACTTTCTGTTCTACCTGCTCTGAGTCAGCCATGGATGGCCATAATGTTACCAACATTATTACTGATGTGAGGAGACACGATTACGGCTGTACTGTGATGTCTCACATTTATCTGCATTGTATCTATATCATAGCTTGGACCATTTATCTATATACATACTGACTCATCTAATGAGTACAGATACCTCTGGTCTTACTTGACCTGTGCTGGTGTGAACATAGAGTAACTAAACACTACCAGTGTTAGATTCATGTTGACGACTCTTCCTGTTGAACATCAGGCTGCACTAAATGACCCTTGGAGGGAAGAGCTAGCTGTCCGCGGGAAATTCACTTCCTGGCGAACACAATGGCCGTTGTTCCAGACAGGATGTGACATCATCATCAAGGACTTTGGGACAGGATGGACCTGATGTGGGTGAAACTCACCGTCTCCTCCTGTAAAGTGTTGATGAATGAGAATGTCCAATCTGTCCATTCATCTTCTGATCCACGTCCACAGGACTGTTACAGCTGAGGTCGGAGACTGATCCAGTGCAGCTGCTGATTTATATATTGTAATATATATTATATATCATAAAGTGAAGGATTTTTTTCTCTGTTGCAGCTCCAACTGCAAACATAGATAGACATGCTGTAGTTTATCAGATCATGTTGTGTATTCAGAGTAATCCTGTTTACATGTTTTCATTCACTGTGAGGATAAGAGGAACAATGACAATGAGAGGGATGTTTATTGAGATGGTTTTACAGTTTACATAGGAGCGAATGGGACCAAAATGGCCAATATAACATAAATTAGTGACATTATGAAATTTTAAATCATATACATAAATGTAAAATGTATAAATAACCAACAATTTCTCATGTGAGTTAATTTTAGTTCTTTTATCACAGAAAATCTGTTTCTCTCCTTTTACTTACCTTAACAAGGCTACAGATGCTACCATGCTAGCCTGCTAACTAGCTAGCGTTAAGCTTACTGTCCCCATAGTTGTGAAACATCAGTGGAAAAATGGCTTCTAGAAAACTGAAAGGTTATAATGAAACACTCAAATTTAAGCCTGTGTTGGTATGAAAATAATAATAGTTTTACAGTTAAACAGTTAAATAATTTTAACATTTTACTGTTTTTATTTTCCAGAAAATTATAAAAAGCAATTACTCACCCAAATCAGTAGGACTGTTGTTTTTCAGTGTCAAAATTTAGCACATCATTTGTTTTCTTTCTGTTTATAATTGCTTGAATAATTAGTGTATAGTTTTAGGAATGTACATAAAGTTTTGTGTTTGGTTGACATGATTTTTTTGTTTTGGAAAAGGGCTCTTTGGCCCAGCTCTGTTTAGTTGAGGAGTGTGAAGGCTCAGGCATCATTCTCTGCTCGTCCTAAACATAAAAGACTGAAAATAATCCTGACTGAACACGCTCATGTGAAGTCAGACACACACCAGACTCCACTCAAACTCAGCTGTTCAGACTGACAAAAGTTTGTTCATATTGTAAACAGGTCTGATAAGAAAAGACATAAACTCCTTTCAGACATGCAAGCTCTTTACATAAATGTGATGGCAGTTTTACATGTTGGTGTCATAGCTGAAGACACACCTGAGCCATGACTACCTGTGACACTTCTAACACAGCATGTTTAATGTCATCAGATGAACATAAAGACCGAAGCAGCACAAGGTTAAATGTGCACAAAAAGAAATTAAACATGTCTTTTGTTGCAAATTACAAGCAGAAAGCTGCTTTAACTTTTCAACAATGATTTGCAGCAGTTTTCGAAAGCACAGAAAACCCAGCACGTGGCTCTTTCTATAAATGTGAATAAATCTTTACGTAACGTTAAACCTACTGCACGTTTGAATGATAAAAAAAATCGTCATGCTTCATCAGTGTAACAGGATGGACCATTCCCTTTCTGAAATTTCTCACTTCCCTGCTCTATATGCAAATAAACACATGCATCAGTTCCGTTTACAAAGACTGGATGTGTTCTTGTTTTTAAATGGCAGGATGCAGCGGCGCACTTCTGATGCCTAATCTGCAGGAAATTAAAAGAATAGGGAAATCAAAACAACCCAGACTGGGTCTAATCCATGGCATGTTCCAAGCAATTCAAATCACCCAAGTGTGTGATGATGGTAATATATCTCGATGGGCTTTTTTGCAGTTTTCAGACATTGACGTGGACAAAGCCAACATACACAATTTAAGAGCGTGAATCAGTGCGAATGAATATACACTTTTGTCTTTTAGGCGGTCTTTCATTGTGGTCCAGAAATTATTCATATATGCACTGCTAAAAGAATGTGGGTCACATGAGGCTCAAACCATCTCCAAATGTGGTCTGAGTGACTGGGTCTCAATGCATCCCTCAATGCATCTTGGGTGCATTCACACCTGAACTTAGAGCTGTCCGCTTGTGATCAGATCACCCAAGAAACATGTTAATGCAAGGTATGAATAGGCCCTAACAGTCTGAAGCCCCTTTTACACAGAGGTTGCGCAATATTGCTGTTAAGGAGACCTTCAAATATGCTGCCTTAGCTTTATAACACTAAGCCCCTCAAAGCTGACGTAATGCTGCCCTGATTTTATCCAGCATGAGGGCATTGGTGACATGTAACACAGCAGCTTTGGTGTCGGTCAGTGTCTGCTCCTGCACGTTCTGGCTCTCCCCTTTTATACAGATGTCGATTCACCTCTGTGACTACCTCCACTGCAGCTTTTGGGGTGATAGCCCCCCTAATTCTGCATTTGTACCTTTTATATAGAACAGCAAGGTGGAATAAAAGGCTGTGTAGAGGGGGCTCAAGTCATTGTGTGTAGTCTTTTCCTGTGCGTTTGTGTGTGTGTGTGTGTGTGCATGTCTGAAGGCATCTTTTTCAGTAACAGCTTGTGTTGCCTGTGGGACAACACACACACACACACACACACCCAAACAGTATAACTGACCCAGGCCTGTAGCTCATTACTGATTCAACATATGGTTACACACACACACACACACACATACACACACACAGAGTAAACAGTCTAATTCTTCTGATCTTGTCATTAATTACTGTTGTATTGAAAATAAGACAGACTGATGATATGAAGTCTGACCCTGTTCACTGGACCGAGTTCATGTGTGTTGAGTCTCACA
The DNA here is from genome assembly GCA_033238685.1 of Lates japonicus. Taxonomy (NCBI): domain Eukaryota; kingdom Metazoa; phylum Chordata; class Actinopteri; family Centropomidae; genus Lates; species Lates japonicus. The sequence continues at coordinate 1,091,637 of BRZM01000102.1, read as the reverse complement.
GTTTGTTCTGTGATCAGACCTCAGTTTTCAGTTTTCTGTCAGGAGATAGGAGCCGTTCATTTACTCTATGAAGATTCGCTATTAGGTTATAGTCAGAAGCAGCTGGTTGTGCTGTTTCATTGTCTCCTCTCATCTGAGAGGCTTCTTTCGTTCCCCTGCCTGGTGAGAAGTCCCGAATATTTTTAACCTCCTTTTTTATTCAATCTATTTTTGGCTTTTTTTTTTTCCATGTTTCCATCTAGTCTGTAACATCCACCCCTCTCACACTGGACTCCTTGTCTCTCTAAAGACCCTGATATACTTTGAACTGCTGCATAGGCACATGTTCATACATGCATTGTTGGTGTATACAGTCAGTGCAGTAATATATTTTGAGCTGAATGGCCAAAAAATATATGGCAGAAAATGATTAAATACTATGCATCATATATGTCCTTCGTGAGCTACGCTCATCTCTGTAGGACAGTGGGTGTTTTCTCTGTATACAGCAAGTTGATATGAGTGTTTTTTTGTATCATGTGATCTCCTAATTGTAGGTGGAGCTGTCAGTTTTGTCAGTATCTGATGTTTGCCTGTCTGTATATATAGCCAGCTTTTTGTTCATATGGATGTTTGCCTGCGTGCGGACAGGCTATGAAGCCACAGCCAGGAGCCACCTTCAGACAGAGCCAGGCTTTCTCAGTCTTCATGCTAAGCTGTAGCTTCATATTTAATGTACAGACATGAAAGTGGTGCTAATCTTCTCATTAAACTTTCAACAAGAAAGCAAATTTCCCAAAATGTCAGACTATTCCTTTAACTGTCCTGCTTAACTTGCACATTATGATTCGATGCTGTATTATTCTGAAAAAGGCTAATCTGCATAATTTTACTGTTGGTGCTTTGTGCATTTTGATGATAATACTAGAAAACTTTGAAAGCGTGACTTAATAGTTCTCTTATTGCTACTTTTACATTAATATTTTACTACTATTTTAGCACCACTGGTGTATTTTAGGGAAGTGCCACGACCTGGACTTGAACCCTGGTGTGGTATTTGGCATCTTTCCCTGTTTCTAACCTTTTGGATCTGTCACAAGTTGATGTCACCTGGGTAGTGGTGAGTTCACCTGTGACACAGGTCGCGCTACAGCCGTGTCAGACCCGTTCACGCAGATCTAGGTGTGAATTGGTGTGAAACTGCCTGTGAAGGGTGTCAGGACTTGGTGTCAAACTTGTGTCCTTCCATCTCCAGGGGGAAGTGCTCTTTTGTTCCCGTCCATGCACCATCTCCTCTGAGGCCACGTGCAAACTAACTGCGATCCGACATTACAGCTGCATGTTGTTGTTTTCTTGTGTTTGCTTCCTCATTCTTCTCATCATAAAAAAAAAACACTTACATAAATGTTAAATCCAACTGCAGCTGACTGTTTGATAGTTAAAGTAATGATTACAATGACAACAGAGCACACAGACACACACAGACACTCTGAGGCCTGATGGAACCAATTAGCAGACGTTATCATGGCCTGGAGACGTCACAAGCTGTTCAGACACCCCTCCCCTCCCCTCCTCCCGGTCTGTGAGTCTCTGAGTCTGTGTGTGTGTGTGTGTGTGTCACTGCACATACATCACTGCTAAAATATTTACAGTCCTCTGTGCTTTACAGTTTATATTACTGACCTACATCCATCTGTGTGTGTGTGTGTGTGTGTGTGTGTGTGTGTGTGTGTGTGTGAGAGAGAGACAGAGACAGAGAGAGCGAGAGAGAAGGATGTCATGGCTAACTGACCAGTGACCTCAACCACAGGAACATGTCCATATAAGGCTGTAAAACACAGAGCTTCTCAGTGCTGTTCATGTTTAAAATCGGACCGTTTTCTCTGTGGCAAAGTGCGTCTGTTTACCACCATTGCTAGGAGCCGACTTGATGTACAGAGGTAAAACTGAGGACAATAAATAACACTTTTGGGAACCCGGCATGAACCTCCACTTACGGTTGAGTCATCAAGTTGAATCAACAACTGTGTTAGAAAATATGTCGAAGGCGCAAACTTCAATGGAGAAATTAACTACAACTTCCAAGTGCATTTTGTAAGAAACATCAATCATTCATCACAGAGCTTTCTGAAAACAGATTTGCAATTTAATTCAGTTTATTTCTGGTTTATGAATCAATTTGGATAGATTCAGCAGGTGACAAAAGTGTTTTGAATTCACTATTGCCCTCTGACTGGCACTCTTCTCCACATGGCAATGGAGAATGCAGGCTACTGGGTATTGTAGAACTGAGCCATTTGCCAAATTGACGAACCAATACATAACATTTCTCAGAAACAAAGCTGATGTTGAGTAAAACCTGTGTCCATAACGACCTATAAGATCATTACATTGTCCTGTAGTAACACTGAGGATATTGTTTAAAGAAACATTCTAAATGGTAACACATGAGCATAACTGAAGAGAACACAACCAAATTAGCCAACTCATTCACATTGGTCCTTGGAAATTTGTTAGCTTTTTACTAGAGCCAGAAAAAGCTGCTTCCCTTTTCAGTACACTGACTTCACCACTGATCTAACTCTCGACTTCAACTTAGGCGAACTTTTGCATACAAATAAGCTGCAAGTCATCTTGGATGTGTTTTTGAGTTACACATGTTGCATCATCCTCTTTCATTTGGATTCCTCTGGCCAAACTGATCCACACAAGGTAATGGTTCACAGGCAGTTATGGTTAAAACACTTCTTGAATAAACTCTGTGAACATATTGCCTATTAATGACGGTAGCTCACAAACTAGCTCTCGTGTCGTCTCGTCCTTGAGGCCCATAGACTACGCCCTTTATGGCGGCCAAGCCTTAAACGAACAGTATCAGCCAATCAGAAACAGGTATTTTTCGGTGTCATTGGCACAGTGAAAACTTTTAATTCACAGGCTCAGAGGAAATCTGAAAACTGTGAAAAAAATGTGCTTGTGTCAGATGTGGTCGATAGTTCATTGCATGTGTGTGTATGCAGAGGAATAAACAGTCATTTCCTTCCATTTTCAGTAATGTCAACAGCCTGCCTCCTCGTATCTTCTCTTGACCCCACAGCCTCCTCCTCCCCACACGCATACATAACCACCACCCTGAGATCAACACCCTGTCTGGATCTGAGTGGACTGATCTGTGATCAACTGATACAGACACAGCAGGGATCACCAGGTCATTGTATACCACAGATAACATGTTATCAGGAGATAAATAGTTACAGACCTGCTGTTTGCTGTTTTTGTTGATATGGTTGAAAGTCGTGATTGTTTTGTGATAATATGCGTCAAACTGATGCCTTTTTATTTTTGATTTGGTTTTGTTTTACATTTTGTAATCAGTTGTAAGTGAAACATGAATTAGATTTGATTGCTTTAATACCTTAACTGTTTAACTATGAAACTCACCTGGACTGAACTTACGTTTACTACTAACTAATGTTTACTAAACTGCGCTACAAACAATCTATATCCACTTTCAGAAGACCGTGTTCCAATTTTATGTCGCTCACAATGTAATGTTGCTCAGATTAATGTGCAGTGCCTGCGGTAACCTGTACGTTGATCTTTCACTGATGATTCACGTTTGTTCTGCAATAGAAGCACAACATCAGTAATTTGGACAGTTAGTCTGCACCAAGTGAATACAGTTTCCTTTGTTACTTTTTTTTTTACTGCTCTAACCCTTGTTTATGTAATCTATAATTTCCTTCTGATTTGTAACCACTTTAACGGAATTTGTTGTCTAATATTACTATTATTTTCACAATTGTTTGAGAGGTGATGATTCAATAGTTTTCAGTGAGATAGTGCCAAATTGTATTGTGAATAGTGACAGTTCCTATTATTTTGTTCATCCCATTTATCAGCAAAGTGCCAAACAACATAAACACAGCCAACATGTAGTAAGGAGCCTGACTAGTCGCCCAGCTGACCAAATCATTACTTTACAATCATAACAATACCACAAAATCACTTAATGTTAATGACAACAGCTGTGACCAGATATGACATTTACACAACAGGAAAGCATTTTGGTTGATGCATGAAACAACCTCAGTGCAGCTTACATCATCTTTTGGGAAAGCTCTGACTTGGGAGAAAATGCTATTTTATTCTGGACTTAGTCTATCTGGTGCGTTCTAGACGCAGGTACCTAGACTGTGAGAGAGAGAGGAGGGAAATGAAAGGAACAATGAGGAAGGTTAAGAGCTGCTTGCAGTCAGCTAGTTCACACACATACACAGTTTGCATGACCAGATGACTGAAGATGACACGCCTGCTATTTTAAGTGCATGTACAGAGACTAACTGTCACACTCTGGTTGTTCTGTTTCAACCAGCACGGGCTCTTTCATGGCAGCACTTTGTCTTTATGGTGTACCTGCCCACATCTTCTGTCCTCCTTGTCCATTCACGTCCGAGACCTCTGACCTCCTGATTGCTGGCTGAGCCGGAGTCCACAGTGACCTCAGTGGGTCCACCACACAGCTTAAGGAAGCTGCATGTGGCAGCAGTCCTGGGGATGTTTGAGTGTTCCTTCAGTGTTACAATCAATTTAACCTAAATGTCACATTTAGAGGTTGTGTGTTGTAGTTACTTACAGTGTGGTAGGACACACTGCTGACATGATATGCTGGTATGCAGTGAGTAAAATACAAGCTGCAGGTTATATAAAGCTGATCAGGTTATTTTCATTAAACTACTGATAACACAGTTTTGATGCTAATGTCTTTTTTTTTTTGTAAAAACAAAACTCAACCCACTTTGTATGTTCATTATACAGTCACAGAAAAACAACAACCCCTGAAGAGATGAATGAAGACAAAGGTCAACACTAACAGGCGGCAGCAGGCGTGTGTCTACAGACAGCAGGAATAGGAGTAATATCCACAGGCTAACAAGCATTGAGTACTGCTCACTATTTGACTCAAAAGTGGTCTCTCTGGCAATCCTCGCGACAGTGGTGAGGGCAGTGTGCTGCATTCTGAATAACACGACGTGTCAGTCGTGTGTCTGTCCCACCGTGCCAGCTGCTTCCCTTACACACAGCCATTGACGGCTCTGTGACTACCTCCGCTGCTTTGGCCAAAGGTGGAATAATACTACTCACCCATCTGCCAGTAATTACACAGAAAGCGGTGGAATAAATTATCACATCATCCCACCTTCAACAGGATCGGAAAAAGGTCGAGTTGATGATGTACTGGTTTGTGGTGCTGAGCAGTGAGTTCGCTAATAGCCACAGTAAACCGAGGGAAACATGTCAGTCAGCCACATCCATCACCTGGATGGCCCGGGACAGATAGTCTGGTGACTGCTGAGTCTCAGCTAAGTTAAACAACTAAATATGTCTCATTGGTTTTATTACCCTTGTCATAACTGGGCCAATCATGTATGGCAAAGTCATGCAAAGGTTAACGAGGTGACAGTAGCTGACCATTCAAATTGTATTTGTCCAATCAGTAGCAGCCGACACACAGCAGGTCTGTATACTTTCATTTCTCCACATGTTGTTATATGTTATTGCTCTTATCTGACATAAACAGTTGGTGTTCCTTCATGTCTCTCTGCTCATCTTGTCAGTATGATGCAGTGTAAAAGACAAAATGGATAACCAGGTGTTCTTTATATCGACAAGCAAACTGGACCCAGAGGAGGAACACGCTCGTTTTGCATCATGCTTTTTCAAACAATATATGACACTCCGAGTGTGTGGGAGAGGGGAACAGTAGCTGGCCTGATTCCAGCATAATAATACGCAGGGTCAGTAACAGGAAATACCAACAAACACCCAGTGAATGTGTGGCGTACGGGTAGTGCAGAGTTCCTGTCCCATATTTACCTCCAAACAGTCTGCCTGTTCAACAACTGTCTTTCTGTCTGGACTATTTTTGTACATTAAAAACCAGACTGATAGCTGATGTGGTGGTTATACATGACCACATACAGTTTTTCTTCAGGACTTAATACTCTTACCTATGCAGGTTTTATAAAACTGTTTGAACCAAGAGCATTGAACCAAAAGAAATGTAATTTGTCGCCTTTTTTCTTTCTGCCTCTCTCTGGTTGACGATTACATGGATGAAGGTCTGGTTGAGCCTCTTCAGTAACTTTAACTAAACACTGCACATCACTTCACAGTTAAACCATTTATAAAGTCATTGTTTATTGAGTCCAGTCACACTGATTAAAACAGTTTGAATTCACACAGAAAAGTTCATCGGTAGAATTTAGGCATTAGTGAATATTTAATTACAAATAGTCGGTCGATTAACTGATTGGAAGAGATTACAGAAGAGTTTCTCACTTCCTCTTACAGTTCAGCTTTTTGTGGAGTTTTTTTGTTGCCGGTTCCAGTATTTTGTTTATACATCAGCGAGGTGCTGCATTGTTCTCGCTTGCCTCCCTGACACATTAATCATAATTATAATAATGTGATGCACCATTATTTGTCAAACCTA
>BRZM01000102.1:1036317-1062165 GCA_033238685.1 Lates japonicus | reverse complement strand
ACCTTTAAAATTATTTTATTTGATGTGTCGTACAAATGCAGGAGTTCAAAGATCTGAAAAGACTAGCGATGGATGGATGGATGGAGCGGATGGATAAATTAAAAGGGAAGGAACCTGAAATAAATCAAATGTGGACCTATTAGAAAGGTCTCGGGATCGTGATACTGTTTATTGATGGCCTCCACTTGACTTGTTTAAGAGGAAACAAACTATGAGGAATAACGCCCTAGGGAATGAAACCTGGCCTCTGATTTGGGCCTACATCTCTGGAGGAACTCTTTGTCTGTGTGTATCTTCTACATTTTTGTTCACCACACAAGAATAGACTCCGCTGGGCTGCATACCGCATGTTGTCCAGATACAGAAGTAGCTGGCGCTGGGAGTCAACAGCAGCGTTTATGTGGGAAGTCCAACTGGTGCGGAGTTTTAATGGACGCCAAACACCATAACTGCTTTTTTTGCCACTCTGGGATTTGTTTGTTTTGCTTCACACTGCAAATGTCACGAGTCATTGGATTTGCTCATGGGCGACGTGAATCCACGCAAAGTTTTGCATCATATTCAACTTTAGTGAATTTTTGACATGTAAATTTTGGCAGCTAAGTCAGCCTTTGACAGCGCCGGACAGTGAAGGAACGTGTGTCGGGCCGCCGTAATGAAATCGTTGTAGCTAATTAGTTGTATTGCAATCATCATTTTTATTTAACCCTCTTCTGTGAGGTAAATAGCAGACCATCATATAGAGTTTCATAAATATTTTGGGAATCCCATCATCAAGACAATAATCAGTTAGTGCTTGTAATATTACGAGAGCTTTTTCTCCCATTAAATTTATCTCTATTTTTAATCAAGTTACTGATAGCAAAATTCAAAAGTTTTATAACCTCTGGATGATATTTTAGAATGTTAATAAATGACAACTTTATAGCTGCACGTTTTTCCTGAATGAGCCCAGGCACTTGGAACGTGGAAATAAGAAGAGAGAGGAGGAAAACAAAAGCCTTGGTGGTTTCTAGATTCTGCACGAGTATTTTTTCATCTTATTAATATACAAATGTTGTTCTTGTTTCCAGAGGTATTTTAATTGGATCACAGTACAAACTACAAATATCATGCATTATTATTATTATCATGTTTCACAACAATCCAAACTATAATCAGTAAGGTCTATGTTGAAGAGACATAGCAGTCCTTAAAACCTCCTCTGAGATGTTGTGTATGACGAATATCGCCAGTGGTGGACCTTTGATCAATTTCCAGGTCTGTATAGACAAAGGATGGAGGAAACATTAAGAAAATGCAAAGCACCCAACAACAGAATATCGTGAAGGATCTATAGATGAATTCTCTGTGCACCGCCCATCTGTTCTTATACCTCGCTTTTTTTTTTTTGTTTTGATCCTCATGAAAAATTGATAACAGAGCCACATGAGCACAACTGAAGAAAGTATGAACGTAGGTGCCATAAACATGGAAAAACAAGGCTTCTCTTCCGTGACCCTCTGAGGAAAATTGACATCTTGTGACATAAAGTCCAGCTTGAATGGCCATGTGAAGAAACTGGATATTTGATCTGTCATCCTGATTCTAGACCAGGTGGGTTCAGTTGAACCCAGATATAGCTCTGTGGGTCTGCACTGCCTGTGAGCGCCACGTCGCAAGTTCTAATTGCTCGTGGATTGGACCTATCTAGAAAGCATATGTGCGGATCAACCCTGCAACACAGACAGCAAACACACGAGTCACAGGCTAAAGAAATGGAAGACTACTTTGGTAAACTTCAGCATTTTACTGTAAGTATTATAAAACTGTTTTAATCACCTGTGTTCTGTGAATCCAGAGAGTTAAACAGCTGCTACCTGCCCTTCTGCTTACTCCTGTTTAGTATAACTTCACCACACAGAGATGCTTTTAATATTTAACAAATTATTGTTATTGTTTTTGTTTATGGAAGTTGTTCTGCACTGGAGTCTCACTGTTTTATCTGTTTTCAATAAAATGAAAATGTTCTAGTTTTAAACAACTTGTTTTATTTTTTTTCTCCCATCTCTCTGGGGTAAAAATCTAAAAGCTTCCTACATAAAAAACAGCCAAATTAAGTACAAAACAGTTCAGTTATATTCAACATAAAACTTTTACAGTCTCTGGACACAATAACCATCCTGTTCAGAAGTCTGTTGTACACCAACTGCAGCAGCTGATTGTAGACTGATCTATATTACAATATTCAATAACAATGATCAATACATCAGGACTCGCTAACATGTACCAAGTTTCCTCACAGGTTGATTTAAAAACTTTTTATCTATGTTTATATTTCTTACCCCGCTTTTCATTATGTTAATAGTTATTTATGATAATGTGTTGTATTGTTAATTTCAAAATGCCAATCACAGAGCACAAATATTCACATGAATGAACAACCAAGTCTTTGTCTACGTTGCAGAACTGAGATGTTAAACCAAAAAGAAGAAAACCACCAAAACAAAAACAAATGCAAACAATGAAATTAAAGTCATCTGGAGAAAAGGTGGTGATTAAAATATAGTAAAATGTAAACATTAATTTGAATATAAATATGAATCTTTATCCTGAATTAGTTCGAGAAGTAATAAATTTATAAAGCACTAAATGAATAAAGTTAGCGGATAATTTATTACATAGCTGCAATAATGTTGCAATAATCACACAAATTCATGCAACTTAACAAGAAGCTGCAAAACTCTGTCACTTTCGTGTTTTTACATTTTGGATGAAATGTTAGCCAATAGTTCGCCGCCATGGAAACCCTAATGACCAGAGGGCACTGTTGAGTCATACACACACACACACACACACACATTACGTACACACACAGCGTCCTCTGTAGGACTCCTAGATGCAGGTCACTCAGCTCATCTACTTCCTCCCGCATAAAGTGACAGACAAGGTGGACTCCTGAATTCACTCCAAAGTGTACATGGCTAAACACAAAGAGTGAGATGTATGTTTGAGAGAGGTGAAGAGGAAAGTTTGATTTTCAACATATTGTGAAGTAAATGGAGATATAAAATATAAACAACGTAAAAGGTAAAAAGCACTAGCTGATGTGTACAGACTGCAGGTGATGCAGAAATCTAAAACAAACTACCTGCATGGACAGACCCCTGTAGAGGGGAAAATAAAATATAGTTTTCAAGTAATTTAAACTGACCCTTTTCAAGATGCATTGCAACTGCAGAGTGATTACTTTTTAGTCCTAAAATTACATATACATGCTTTAACTGTTCAGTTCTTATTGGCACGGCTTCAATAGACAGAAATTTGAAGACGCAGTTTAGTAAACTGTAGAATATTTTTTCACTATTTTCTAATATATATACTATATTATATATATTATACTATAAATATATTATAAAGAACTATTAATCAAATTATCAAGAAAATAGCTGGCATGTTAATTGATAATGAAATCAATCACAGTTGTGTTCTGCTTCCTTCAGTGCAATTAAAGTACACTATTAATGACAATATTTAGGGTTATTATAACTTTTTTCAATGCAGTGACACAATTACATCATACCTGACAAGTTACACTTCGCTCAAGAATCTCCACCAGCTCTCCACTGATGTTCCAGGGGAAGGCAGCTCCTCCATCAATAGACAAGCACCAAGTCGCCTCCCGCCGCCTCTCCTCCGACCAGTTAATCAGTGAACGGGGCGGATCCTCACTGCAGACACGGGCGCATGCCCCACGGGATAGTTGAATCTGCAGACAGAATGATCAGACAGTCAGACAGACAAACTGGGACTAGGACAGACATACAGATGGAGGTGTTAGTGTGCGCTTGAGCTTATTAAAGGTCAGCCTAGGAGGTTAGGGAAAAGCTTGTTAGGATCCTTGTTAACAGCTTGTTAATCTGAAGCAGTGGCTGGGTTTCTTCCTGTTAACTCAAGAAGCTCCAACAGGCAAAGACCAACAGACAGACAAGGACAGACTGGGTTGTTTTCATTCTCAGGTTTGTTTTTTAGCAGCTGGGAGGATGGATTCACAAATTTGTCTTTCAACAAAATCCAGCATCGGACTGGAAACTAAGTTCATTTACTCCAGTGCAGTACTTCAGTACAAATTTGAGGTACTCCATTTCGAGTATTTCAGTTTCATGGTACTTCTACTCAAGTATAACTCCTGGAGAAAATATTGTACTTTTTACTCACTATGATACTTTGCTTATGAAGATTTATAAAATGTTATATATGCAATATATATATATATATATACACGTTTCAAATATGATGCACTGCAAAAAATTGAACTACCCAGAAGTATGTTTGAGCTTAAACAAGCAAGTGATTAAATTCAGTTAGTTGACATTATCAGAAAGAAATAAGCAGAAAGTGGGTTAATTATTAGGTAATTTTCATGCAATTTAAAATCTAATTTGCAGTAAGATGAATAATTTGAGATTTGGGCTTGACTTTAAGCATTTTTTCCTGCATACTCGTAATGGAGCATTTTACAGGGTATTAGTGCTTTTACTTTGGTATGGATCTCCACACTGAATCACAGTCACCGCTGTAAATTCCGGGTTACTGAGTTTACAGACCTCACCTGGCAGGACTGACTCCAGGAGGATCAACAGGGGTCAAGAGTCAGCGTCTCCCTGCTCCACTAGGATGCCCTGTCTTGTCAGCGTTTGACGCTGTTGCTCATCCATGATGTAGGTCAGTGAGTAAACAGCCCGTTTGCCTTGGCAGGACAGGAACAATTTTCACACTATCAGTATATTTAGTAAGTGGGTTAGTGTGCAGTCTCACAGGCTATGCCAGGCCAGGCCACACTGAACCAGGCCAATCTACTCATTAAATTAGTTTAGGGCTGTTGTTTTTGTTTTTTTCCCACTCTTGTGGGAGGCGGAGTCTAGGAAAAGGCAAGGTCAAGAGTGAAAGAGTGAAGCAGGTGAAAGAAGAAAAGCAGAAAACCACAGTTCAGAAATACCTGGCAACATTCCGTTGCTAGTTGTGGGGGATAGTTTTACTTCCAAGTACTGCTGAGTAGCTATCATTTCCTCTGTATAAAATAAAAGACACTGGTGCATTAAATTGTCTGCCAAGTTTTATTTAATTACTCTTAAACTGCTGGGCCTTATTCCAACAGTTTAAGCTGCTGACTATCACTCAGTTAGAGGAGATCAGACCTGCTCACCACAAAGTTACAGAGCAAGAAATAGTGTCTGTGAGCAGATCAGAATGACAGGAGGCCCGCTTCTCCTGTTATGAGTCAGCTCACAATACTTACAAGCAGCAGTGCGCCCTAGAATTTCCTTTTTTCTTGAAAGCAGCCGCCTGAAGTTTACTGAACACTTGGTTGCCAGAGCAGTGAGAGTGAGAGTTGTGGGTCCTAATAGTAACTCAATATAGTTATGTTATAAAAGGGCTTAGATAGGGACTCAAACAAGATCTGATTCAATAAGTGGATTTAATACTTCATTTGAATTTAATAAATAGCTTTTCCTGAATACAGAAAATGTCCTGGAATAACACTAGAATTAATGTTGTTTCCTGTTTGTCTTGAAGGGCCCAGGCAGACTGAGAGGACCGTTTGACTGATAGCTTTCACCCGTCCACCGGAGCTGCTGTATCTCTTCAGGTGTTTGATGAACTCTGACCTGAGGTGTTTCATCATGATCAGTTGCAACAATAAGCATTTCACAAACTGCCAAAACATGACAGGAAGTGAGACCATGGTGTAGAAGTTAATCACAGGTGGTGCGCTCAAGGTCACGCAATACAGGTGAACCTTAACTGATTGTGCACCCTCGTGTACCTGGTGCTGGGAGAGCCAGTCCTCAGGTGCGTGTGGACTCAGACAGGGATGGACATGATGCTGATGCTCAGATACAGGCCTTACTGGTTGCTTCCAGGACCTCCCTCTGCATCAACAGCCAATCACATAAAGACAAATGATAATCTATGTGAATAGCGATGTGACCAAAACTCCTAACTAGTTCTGATATTCCGTCCAGAAACACCAAACTTCCATCAAAAGACTGGTAACTATGACTCTCACTGACTCTGGATCCTGGTTCACATCCTGGTCAGCCGCTCTGAGAGAAAGGAGACTGTAAACTTTGTTTAACATAACTGACAGTTGCATCGGTGGTGTACACAAGAAAGCTATGACATCCCAAAATATCAAACCTATTCCAGGGCTGTTTTGTAAAATACTGCGGTAATGCAAACACGCATCCATGAAGTCCAGCTTTAATAGACCTATTTTGTCTATAGAATGTAAGAAGATATATCTTTTAAAGGGCCTCTTATAATTTCTCCACAGTGACGATTTCAAACTCTGTTTTTTCTGAACAGTTCAAACCTCAAAGACTATCTCACACTGGAATGTTAGAGACATACTTGGCATTTTTTGCTTGTGTGTGTTTCATCGATGCTGAAACAGAGATTCTCAAGGTTGAGTTCTTCGCTGGTAGGAAAGACATGACAGTCCTCTGGTCTGAGTGAGACAGAAAAGGAATGTGACAAAATGTATTTTTTAAATGATGCGAGTTTCTTGCATATATCAAAGATGGCAATACCATTTTATCTCTTTTGCAGGAGTGTACTGCAGTATAGTATGGCAGAATTTTATGCCTTCTTCCATCATTTCCCACAATGTGTTGGGTGATTCAGTAACCAGGACATTCAGTTAGCCCCTGAGGTTATCCCTGCACCTGCTACGGCGAGGTGTAATTGGTCAAATCAACATGTAGTCTGTCCTGTCTCACAGGACCATCTTACTGTGCGCTGCTATCATATAGTCTGAACCCGTCATAATGACAGGTCTGTTTTGACCTGCGTCCCTGGATAAGCCGCGACGCAAGTATGTGAGCCTATGGAATCATCAATTTTATTGCAGCCTCAGCTTCTAACTGTGACGCTACAAATGTCTTCAAGTCCCAGGCTTTGTCTAAAATCACACCATTCCATCATCATATCTTTATTAAAACCATCATATCTGAACATAGACTGAGACGAGAAAATGTTAACTTGTTCAGAAATAGTGTGTGTGTGTGCTACCTTAGTCTAGCCAGCGTCTTCACCAGAGCGTACTCTCGTCGCCGCGATGACGGCATCCACCTCTTCTTTCCGCCCGTGCCAAGCTCCGGCCCGCCGAAGCCGAACATGGCGGAGAAACCGAAACGCACCAACTGACCTTGAGACAAAAAGCTGCACATGTCCACCTGCTGCAGGTGACCTGTGGAGAGGTGGGAATGGGGGATTAAATACAGACAAGATCCTTGTAATGATGAATATTTATTAGAAAAAATTAGGACCACACACACACACACACACACACACACACACACACACACACACACACACACACACACACACACACACACACACACACACAGCCTGTAAGGAGGCCAAATGGGCTTATGGTGAGAAGCTTATTAATATTCATAAGAAGAAGCACTCCAAATATGGGAGATAAAAAGAGGTCAGGAGTGTGTGTGTTAATATCTATGAACTTCCATCAGTGGAATCACATTGCTGTAGAGGGACCAGTCCCTGCTTTACATCAGTCCAATCTGACCTGTCTCTGAAGCTGTAGCAGAATTCAGATGACGTTTACAGCAGATTTAGGACAAATGTGTTAGTGCTGCGAATGTTCGTCTCTTCAGGTGATGTTTAAGTCACATGCTTAATGTGCGTCATGTATCATAAAATCTTCCCCCAGATTCTTTATTATGAGGTGACCCAACAGAACAGACTGTGTGGCCGAGGAAACCTCTGATATCTGCACTTCCTCTCCACAGGTCACAGTGAAAGCAGCATTTTTCCACAGACTGTGAACGCAACATAAATCAAAGTATAGAAGTAGCTGGAATAAAGGAAAAAAAATCAACCCTATCAAACTTATTTCACCATCGAGACCCATCAGCAAGATGCTCAATCAGCTTTCAGATGTCCACACACACACACACACACACACACACACCTCTCTCTCCTCTCTCTCTCTCTGTACCATCTGGGCCACATACACCTGCTGTAACTCATTGAACTGCTGTCTCCTCACCATCTGTCTGACTGACTGCCCGTCTCTCTCTCTCTCTGACAGAATCTGATTTCCCCACACCATGGCATGTTATCAGTGTGTGTCTGTGTTGTGAGGTTTAAAGCTGAGACTAGTCAGTGTGCTGCGAGACTCAAACCTACGCCTCCCTTAAAGGCACATCCAACATTTGCTAGACCACATAAACTACAGGTACAGCAATTCTGCAAAAGACACAAAAACTGACGCTACAAATCAAATTTTATTTATTGTTATATTGTTCCTGTCTCATAATTTGACTGTGGAACTGCTCTGTATGTAAACAAAAAATGAAAAGACAATAATGGACTCACCATTCACTGAGCATCACACAGTTCAGGTATGTTCACCTGGGTGTGTCACCTGGGTGGTCTGTAGGGGAACTGTTTTCATTGTTCAGACCTATCACAGCCACTGAATACTCCCATCTGTCACACACACATATGCTAAACATACATAGCTCTACTGTTAATTAGTGCTAATGAACCCTATCTCATCAAAACCTGTCATTCAATATTGCCAGTAGCTGGCCCTACCGCGCTGATTGGAGGTTCATCAAGAGGGGGGGTGGGGAGGGAAGGGGCGGGTTTCAAATCTATAAACTGTGATTAAGAGTGAAACTGATCCTGCTGTTAGACATCTGTCTGTCCACCCGGGGGGGGGGTTACTCTCTCTCTAGGTTTGTTTGCTGCCTGTCTGCACGACAATCAGCCAATCACATCAATGCTCTGCTAGAACGCTCCACAAAAGCTGCTTCAAGTAAATACAAACAACGATGAAGGATGTGACTATAGATCTCTAACACAGATAAAACCCCCCGTCCCCAATGCTCTAATTTATATATATATATATATCTGTAACAGGTAGAACCCCTAAAATATTTGACAACATCTCCTAAAACTACGCACGACATCACAGGAGGAACTCGCCCAGGGTGGGGCATTTGTATAGATTTAGAAGGGGTAGAACCTACTCCAGGTGGGATGTTCATAGATCTAGAACAGGTAGAGTGATGTGACTGCAGATCTAAAAGATGTAAAATCGATGACATGTATATACACCGATCAGCCACAACATTAAAACCACTGACGGGTGAGGTGAATAACATTAATCATCTCTTTACAATACAATGTTCTGTTGGGAAACCTTGGGACCTGATATTCATCTGGATGTTATTTTGATACATGCCACCCAATTTAACATCGTTGTAGACCAAGCACTCCTTCCCATGGCAAACGCACTCCTCGATGGCAGGGGCCTCCCCCAGCAGGACAGTGCTCCAACCACACCACAAAAACTGCTCAGAAATGGCTCAAGGAACACAACAGCCCAAGGTGTTGACCTGGCCTCTAAATCCTCCAGATCCAAATCTGACTGAACATATGTCGGATGCACCAGAACAAGCCAGATGTTGGAGGCCCCACCCTGCAACCCACAGGACCAAAAGGATCCACTGCCAATATCCCAGTGTCCGACATCACAGGACACCCTCAGAGGTCCTGTTTCCATGCCCTGATGGGTCAGAACTGTTTTAGTGGCACAAGGGGGACCGACGCAATATTATGCAAGTGGTTTTAATGTTGTGGCTGATCAGTGTATAATACATGGAACATGTAAAACCTGCCCTGGACCATGTAGAACATGTAGAACTGACCCAGGGCAGGTAGAGCCCACCAAAGGCAATCTAAGTGCTTAGAACAAGTAAGACTCACCCAACGCAACTGTACATTTAGAGCATGCACGACCCACCACAGCCAATGTGACTATAGAGCTATGGTGGTGTGAACAATGATGTGATCTAGAACAAGTAGACCCTACCCAGGACAATGTGGAGGGTTGCAGTGACCGGGTCTCTGACTCCATGAACAGAACAGGAAACCACATCTGTCGAGCCTGTGAAGATGGACAGACAGACATTTAATAAAAGGACATCACACCTTGTCTTTGAGTTTATTACATAAGGTGCATCTACTGTGCACAGATCTACATGCAATGGGTCTTTATCAGGGTATTATCCTCTCTCTCACCAGCAGGAATTATCCCCAGCGGCAGCACTGGTTTCACTGGTTTCTCTGGTGAGTCTGCGTCCAGCTGAGCTCTGAGGACCAGAGCGTGACACAGTTCTGCTACCGAGCCGTCCCCCCCAACACACACCACCCTGACAGACGGGTGGAGACAAACCAGTATCAGGACAGGTAGGGAGTGATTTGTATGTTTGTAAAGCCGTCTCAGTCATCCAGGTCGAAATAAAACTATCCTCTAGAGATGGTGAACACTCAAATATTTGCTTTATTTTTGGCGCCTTGAAGAGGTATCCCCAAATACACAGTCATCCAGCAGGGCCCATGTATTTCCTTTGTAACAGTAGCACTGGGTGTTGAACTTGAATTCTTCAAAACAGTGCATTTACTGCAATTTTCAATTTTCGTTTAATTTCAGTACCAATATTGTCAGGTGTTGGTTGTTCTGGGTTCAGTTTTTTTCAGATTTTTTGCAGGTGAGGCAGAGTTTGTGTATTGCAATAACAGTAGGTGGTGAAAGACAATAATAACAGTAATCATAACTTGATTGTTTGACAGGCCAGTTCTTGTTTTTGGGAGCTCATTGAAAAGCAGGAAGGTTCATCTCCAGAGTTTTTGAGGTGAACAGACTCCGCCCCTTCCCCCTCCTCCTGTGTACGGGATTACCTGAAGCTGCGGTTGCCACGGTGACAGCCAGCCTAATTGGCAAATGTAGGTTTCAACCAAATCCTCACCAGAGCAGCCTCACACACACGCACACACACACACACGCTCAGCAGCTAGCTTAGCAACGCTGAGCTAATCTTCTCTAAGCACGTTAAGCTTTATGAGGGCTGAGCACAAAAGCTGCTTACACACACACACGCACGCACGCACAGACAATCTCAAATAGATTGATGGGAGTTTGATCACTGTTTTTGTGTTGGTGTTTGTAGTTGTAGCTGTTGTTTTTATTTGTTTTTGTTGCATAAAATGTGATTTTCACTTTTATTAAGACATTAGCTCACTTAGCTCAGTTAGCAGTTGATGTTTGACCTCACCTGTTTGTGTCTGAGTGTGTGTGTAATCAGTCTGGGTCACTGTGTTTTGGTGTCAGCCCCTGACAGTAAACTGCTGTTTAATTATCTGGTTCAGTTCAGGTGAGTTTATCTGTTATGGAAGGGTGATGCCACATGTTAATGTCTATTTAACTTCAATCACTTTGCACTCTAACATTTTATTTTATAACTAAAGCTGCATTTAGTTTTAACATACTGGGCATTATTTTTCCCTGTAAAGGTAAAGGGACATCATGTATTGTTTTCATTTTTCTGTCCATCATTTCTATTAGTAATTAGTGACACAGGAATTATCAGTGGGGATGTTTACACTCCAGCAACCCAGGAGACAGCATTTTCGACCAACTCAGGATAATGTCAGTCAAGGTAATGTTAGGTTAATTAGCTACAGCTAACAAGGTCTGTCAGTGATAGCTGTTGTTTCAGTTGACAAAATCCATCGCTCCTTTGGGTCTACTGTGTCTGAAATCAAGGAATCATTGTTTCAGAATTTGAAAATGAAAAGACTGGACACTGACCTGTACAGAAGCTTATCTGTACAACTAAAGGAGACACAACTACCAGACTGAATGCCAGCATTTCCTGGGAACAATCCACCCATTCATCTGAAACCCATGATTTTTATCATTTGTGTTCCCATGCAGGATATCTGTTTTCCACTGCAAAAGCTTACGTCCGACCTTGAAATGCCATTAATACATTAATATAACTGGATCACACAAGTGTTGCCCTTTTTTTCAGTTATCAAGTGGCATGTCCAGTGAAGGAGATCACATGTTCTTTATAGAGGAAATTACCAACTACTATCACATAGCATGAAAAAAATAACATTAGAACATTAAAATATTTTAATTTTAAACAATTATTAAATTAAAGTCTGCATTATTTTATGTATAATTATCTGCAACAAACTTAATCTGTGGCAAGAAATTGCTTTTTTTTCAGGAAAAGATGGATAAACTCCCAGCAAGTGTTCATTTTAAAATCACAGGAGAGAGAGAGACAAGGGATGAGAGACAACTAACCCATCATATTCATCCAGCTTGCATTCCTTCATCACTGAGAGAGCATGGCCCTTCCTCTCTGTCACTGGAGAGAGAGAAAGACAGGTAAAGAGAGAGAGAGAGTGAGAGAGAGAGAGACAGACAAACAGATGGAGAGACATTGAGACGGACAGAGACAGAGTGTTCATGAATGTGTGTGGTCACGTGTACACAAGTGTGTGTTCGATGGCTGCCAAAAAAAAAGTCGGACAACGGATATCACACCATCTGCTGAGAGGAGGAGGAGGAGGAGGAAGAGGAGGAAGGAGAGGAGGAGGAAGAGGAAGAGGAGGAGGAGGAGGAGGAGGAGGAGGAGAGGAAACCGGGATAAGAGAGGAGAGGAAACAAAAGAGGAGAGAAGGTGGAGAAAGGAGATAAGATGAGGAGACGAGAAGAGGAAACGAGGAAAGGAAAGGAAAGGAAAGGAAAGGAGAGAGGAGACAGTGGAGAAAAGGAGAGAAAACAAGGAGAGGAAACAAGGAGAGGAGAGGAGCAGGTTGTCTCCCTTGTCACAACAGATGGGCTAAGCCCCGCCCCTTGTATCAGGTTACCTAGCAACCAGAGACTGCCATTAACTCTGACCTTTGGACCTCCTCTACACACACAGAGATTTCACTTCTTCTCTGATGTCCATAAAGATGGGATCTAACAACTGAAACAGTTCTTCACAAAACATACAGAAATGTTTACCCACTGCCAATCCAAGGTATAAAATAATAATCAATACCATTTGTTGTAAAACTGATCAGTAGATAAATAAACAGGATGGACTGACCAGTGATGTCGATGCGGATGTCTGCCATCTTGAAGAGTGGAGCCACATGTTCTCTGTAGATATGAACAGCCTCCTTCTTGTGGCTGCTGGGATTGATGAACACCTTCAGATACCTGGGACGACTGCTGAACCCTGCACAGACACACACATACACACACACACACACACAAGCTCCATCACTATCACAACTTCTGATAGAAATAAAGAGTGAGTAAAAATGTTTTTCCTGTGATGCTCTATAGAAAAAAGTCCATTTGTTGGTCAGTTTGTCACTTTGGTCCAGACTGAAATATATTTTCAGTCATCCTGTAAAATATCGCAACATTTATTAGATGGATTGGCAACATATTTTTTACAGAAATTCATGACGAATGAATGAGCTGCAATTATTTTCCACATTTATTAATCTATCTATATCAATCTTTGAATTGTTTAGTCTTTAAAATGTTAAAAAGTAATTTCCCATAATTTCTTTGGTTCCAGCCTCCTGAATTTTCTGTATTACTTAAATATATTTGGGTTTTGCTCTGTTCTTTGGTCCCTTTAAAGTCTGTGAGATTTTTTCATTATTTTTTCTAGTACAGGTCTGGATGGATGGCCTTAAACATTTGTAAACTGTTCTAACATCTGGGAGAGGCCTGCTTGATGCAAAATACACAGAATATATTTGCAATGCTGCTAGATACAGTATGCGTGTGGTTACATACAGTCACACACACACACTGACCCCCTGTACAGCTCATCATTAGGCAGATTTAGAGACCGCATTATAAATCCCCATAGACCAGCACAGATCAACACACACACACACACACACACACACACACACACACACACACACACACCAGCTCCATTATCCAGTTCATTACAATAATCTGCTCCCAAAAGGCCATGACCTCGCCCTGTTAATGACCCCACACACATACACAAAGTGCCTCTCTACTGGATCCCCGCCATTACCAGAAGCTCCACCCCTTTGACCCCCATGTGGGAGCCCATCTAAGGGATCCTAAGGCAGCACTAGGAGCCAGGGTGCCACTAATATAACACTCATCATTAACTATGAACTTGATAGTTACTGAATTAAAACTTCTAAAGAAAAAGCATAGGGGCGGCTTCCTCTATGTAACTTGGTCCACTTTAATGTCCAACTTAACAAGAGGAAAATTGAAAACTGACAACAAATGTGACACATCTCTTCTGTAAGTTGCCCACAGCTGCCCAAACTTTGGCAAACTTGTAGTTGTGCCAAACGGTGCCACAGCTAACTAAGTGGCTCAAAAACAACATTTTACCTCATTTTTACAGGGAGTATATTGTTTATCTGTTTATAGAAGCAAATTAACACCCATAGTCTTAATGATTAAAGAATTTAAAACGTCAACACCACTGTTTCATGACTAAAGAAAAATACTTATTCTCAGTCCTGATCTCTCTCTCTTTTCTCCCTCTCTCTCTCTCTCACACACACACTCACACAGTCTCATAAGAAATGATGTCATTCAATTTGTTGATATTTTTCTGGGAAGAGAGGCGGACAGACACAGAGACGTAGAGAGATCAAGTGTCCATCAGATCATCTCTCAGCCTCGGCCAGCGGCAGGTTGCTATGGCACTGCCGAAGCGTTACCATGGTAAACAATCCCGATGTTGTCAAAGAGAAGTGTTGAGTTTCTGACAAAGCGCTGAAGACCGAGCTGCTGAATGTTGTTGACGAAAACAGATTATATTTAGGTGCAGGCTGCAGCAGTAATAAATTAAAGGCTTTAAACACTCAGTAATTAATCACATGCTCTATTTTTTAGGCACAAACTCTAAACTTTCTTTGGTTTCAGCTTCTTAAATGAGAAAAGTTCATATCACTGTACATTTGGGCTTTTGACTGTTAGTTTGAAGATGTCACCACCAGGCTTGCATGCTCCAGCAAAAACAATGTTTTTGAGTCCAACCAAAAGTAATAAAAGTATTTGCACTGAACTCAAAGTAGAGCTGAAGCTGATGTAAATATCATTAGTTTTGCAGGTATTTAGTCAAAAACCACAGTATTGCATAAAGTAGGTCTACATCCAATACAGAATAATAATTAGGATTTCATGCCACAGTACAATAAAGTTTGTTTCCTGCCAAACTAGACCAATAAAGCCTTCAACCTGAATATAACAGAGAGAGACAGGTAGGCACGTCACTATGGATACAGTCACTGACTTCACAGACACCAGTTAATATGTAACATACACACACACCTGGTCATAAAGCATTTTACAGAGGCATTCACCTCAGTCCAAATACTCTCTTTGCTGAAAGATACAGACTAAAGGGGAACAATAATGACACAAAGTTCAGTGATCTGAGTGCTCCCGTCTTGATGCACCTGGTTGTGTTGTTGGTCACATGGCAATGAGCTTTTTAACCAGGCGTTTGCTGGCATTCACAACTGGCTGCGTTGGGAATGTAATTGTTCGTATGTTCACATACTTGCTTATGTAATACACCTGTTTCTGGAGGATACCTCTAGGGGGCACCAGAGAGCTCAGACCGTATAGAACTTCCAGATTTGCGTGGCGTGAACAATCAACAGGGCGACGCTCAAGGAGGTTGCTCTAAGTGTAATTGTGGACGTGGTCTACTAACTTGTCTTCAAGTTTTGTCTTTCCACCATTGTTGTCACTGCTGACGTGCCTTCCCTGCTTAGTCCCTATACTGCCCCTACTGTTCATGTGCATATTGCATCTGGTGAATGCATAGCGTTAATTTAAAGTACATCTCCGATTAATACAGTTATATGTTTATCACTTAATTCTTCCTCTGTGATTCTATGTGCTTGTTGCATTTGGATCTTGATGTTTTTGATTTTGCTAAATAAGTCAGATTATTATTTTATTTATTTATTTTTTGGGGGGGGTCAATATTTTATTTTTTCATTATTAGGAGATTTTAAGTATTAAACCTGACATTTTAGTACTTTAATGTTATCCACTGATTTACTTATACAATCTAGGATGAGTTTGTGTTTAGCAAATTCTTTCTTAGTGCATTATGGATTTACTAGTCATTATATGTTGTGCTGACTTTACTTACTGTGTTTCTGGAAGTAAAGGATTTCAATTCAATAAAATGCTATCAAACCTCATTGCTACTGGCCACACACACAGTGCGTTGATGCTGTCATTTTGACCTTATGACACCTTACAGTACCACCAACCGACCTCTGCCACCTCCCACAGATTACACTTTGTCACTGAACCTGGACTAACAGCTATGTAAGCGAGCAGCAGACTGACATTGGATTGACAAGACAATTGATCTGGGAGGAGTTGCGACAGCACCTGGTAGCTCAGTCCGGCCGTCCCGTGAGCTTCGTCGCTGTCACAGGCCTGTCGGTCTGTTGTGCTTTTAAACAACTGTAGTCAATCCATCCCGCCGTCTGACTGCGCATACGGAAACATACTCTATACAGCATCACTGCTCGCCTTTTGTCACCCTGACTACCATTCAGTCTCCGCTCAGCGTCCTGCAGCTGCTTCACACAGCAAGCAGCACAGAATAACGCTCTGGAAACAGGAAGTGTCTGCTTTCTGCTCGCCATTGTGCTGCTGAATGTTCGGACCTGAAGGTTAAGAAGTGGCGGTGGACTGCTCGCTCTGCAACACCACGATTCACAAAACAATACGCTTTTCACACTGACCTCTGGCTGGAAAATAGGCTTAATGTCCGCACAGCAGCAGAGCGATAGAGTGTGTGTGTTTACCTTTCACACACACACACACACACACACACACGCACAGGCTCCTCCGCTGCCGTGTGTAAAGTCACAAAAGCCGTCACAGTTTGATGTGCAGTGTGACCACGCGAGCTGACACACGACCTGCGAGCCATTCATGTGTGTGTATGTGTGTGAGGCCAAAGACAAACACTTAAAGAAGTTGTGACTTTGCTGCTGGGCCTCATGGGTAATCTGGTTTGATGGACACACAGACGGACAGACAGACAGGTGACCAGCGATAACATGTCAGACCGATGCCATGGTGACAGGACGACGTTAGCGTGTGTGCGTGACCTTTGACCTTCTTCATTTATGGATGACTTGTAACGTCTCTGTTGGAACTGACATCGCTGGATGAACTTAGAAAACCTGCAATGTAAAGCATGTGTGTGTGTTTGTGTGTGTGAGTTAAATCCATACACCCTGGACTCAACATTTCTATTGTGTGTTAAGTGTCAGCCAGGCACCGCCCACCACAGTGCACCTGGGAAACTAGCGTCTGGGAACTTCAGCCTGCAGCGATGTCCAAAACTTTATTAAACCACCTCCTGTCAGGAGGTCGTCGTGTTGCTGAGGCTGAATTCATTCAACTTTATTTTTTCCCTGAAACACGTATAATATGATGAAATCTACACACAAAGACTTGATGGCAGATGACATTGGGGGAGATTTATAAAGCTTAGGTGTTAAACTGTAAACACAACACAGACATATTTTCAAAAGAGTGACTGGTGATGTGTTTCCATTTGAATGAAACTCAGCAAAAGAAAATAAGAATTAATGCATGTTTCCATCCACTGCTGTTATGTGAATATTAGGAGTCCACATACTTTTTGCCTCGTAGTGAAATTTAATGAATGTTTCCAAGTCTCTGCGGCGTGGCTTTCATCTTGAACTGAAGTGAGGTGGACACACGTGTTCATGTAGACAGTATTTTAGCTAATCCATCTCGCAGACAACATGATTCAACTGCTGACGTATGTTACTGGAGTACTGCTGAATGCAGTGTGTGTGTGTGTAATCTGTGTTTCTTTGTTCCAGTGGATTAGCAGATTAGCTGTCTTGTCTGATGTAACTGTGACTCACCTCATCAAACTGAGTGATGAACAAGCCAATAGAAAACAATGAAATTACAATCTGAGCAGCTAGTAAGACACCTGTCCGACAACTAGCAAATCCTCAGACAAGAGACAGTTTTCAAGTTTTGTTTCATATTATGCCACTGGAGCAAATCCACAGAGATAAACTTGACGGTGGGTGCAGTGCTGAATGATCATGTCTGCTAGGTGCAACTTGTCTTTATTTTGGATTACACAAGGCAGGGAAATATATCAAAATATATCCATGGAGCCTGGGTACACTGTGAATCATTTTAAATTTGTTCAACTTAGAAAAGAAAGTTCCCCTGCTGTCTTAACAGAACTTAACTTTAATTGTTAGTTCAGTGCTGTTTTCTGAGTTTTGAACATGTAACTGAGTTAATTTAACTGAGTTTGAGAGCAAGTTCAATAAACATAAGATACTAAGTTGAATCAACTGTTTAGTTTTAGCTTTTCTTTTACATTTTTTTAAGTATAAAGAGTTAATTCATTACTTTAACCTGTGTCATGGTTAGCATAGTTTTTATTATTATGAAAATCTATTTAAGACACCCAGCAAGTTTACATCATGTTTAATCTGTTTAACCACAAAAAGGAGAATCTCAAACTCTCTAACGATTTCATGGTAATCCATCCATCCAAAGTTGATAATGAAGATATTTCAGTCTGGATCAAAATGGTGGACAGACTGATCCATAAAGCATGGATAAAGAAACTACATCTTCTGTGTCACCCTCATCTAGGACAGGTGGTTCTGGATGATCATCTGAGTGCAGACATTTTTTCCACACATTGATAAAATCTGTTACAGAAAGAACACTGAAAATCCATCCATCTCTCCATCAGTGTGTCTGTCAGGTTTAATGTATGCAATGACAGACAGTTAGTGCTAATAACAACAGTGTTACTCGGCAGTGAGTGCGTGTTTGTAATCATCTTACAGAGTGTAATCATCTCACAGAAGCACTGAGTCACGTTTCCAGTGTATCTCAGCTCTTATGTAACAGACAAACTGTTTGTCCAGGATTTTTTTTAATAAGGAGTCTATCAAGTTGACAAGGACTCTATGACTCTATGTAGGTCCAAGGAGGCTCCACCCTGGGCCCAAAGTAGGATAATCTGTGGTTTAAGGGTGGATTCATCCAAATGCAACTTTACATGAACATACATTCATCTTTGAAGTATAAAAACAAATTAAAGTGCATCATGTTTCTGTCAGTGTTTGAGTTCACTCTCCGTTTGCATCTGTCTGGGGTCGACTGCATTTTGGTCTGATTATTTTCAATTCGGGTCAGGCCTTGCCATCCACTTTGTATCGCGAAGACCTCTACCTCATACCGTATGACCATCTGAATGTGTGTGTTACCTGCGAGCAGCTCCTTGAGGGTGTTGTACCAGGTTTGTGTGTGTTCGGCGGAGGCATTGTGGAGGTGCAGCGTGTCCTCCTCCAGCCTCCTCCCCATCCTCCTGCAGCAGAACAGAGCCACGCCGAGCACGGCCCCCCCCGACTGCTGGCCTGCCGCTCGCCGCCGCTTCACCTTCACCGCGAACACGTCCTGCAGCAGCACCACACCTGGCTGCAGCACACACGGCTCACCTGCAGGGAGAGGGGAAGAGTTAACACAGAGCACCTGAACACAACACATATCTGACTTTATTAAGAATGTAATTTTTTAAGATAAGTTGTAGGATTATTGTGTTTTATGTATTAGGTTACATTTTGTACGTCTACCTGTTCTCCTTTGTATATTATATATCCCTTGTATATTTCTATATATATCAGTTTCATCCATTATTGTATCTACAAAGTATAATTATAAGAAGCTGAATTTTGTGAATGACATTTCTCAGGCTGCAGAGAGGAGGCGTTCACATTATTTTGTCCACCCTCCCTGTCGGTCATACTAAAATGTGAATGTAATGTGCTGCTGCTGGTTCATCTGCGATCATGTTACATAATATAATTAACTGTATTAATCACTAATCCATTGATCAGCAGAACGTGTAGCAGCACCTGCCCATCAGTCAACATAATCAGAGAGGAATTCTGAGGTCTGATTGGTCCACGGACGATTAATCATCCAATCTCCTGAGGATAATGTCAGCAGAGCTCAGAGTTACATAACACACACACACATATACACTTTATTCATACCATGTTTGTTAATAATCGAGCTGATACAGTGCAGCGGAGTTGACCACGGTACTGCAACAAAAAAATTTCACCAACCATTTCTTCTTTGTCTTTTTTTTTTTTTTTCATATATTCTGCTTATAAATGCTAGATGGAGGGTTAAAATGAAGTGTTACCATTTAATGTTCACTCAGTTTATTGTTCTATACCACGGAAAAAATTACATTTTTAATGATTAACAGACTATTGATTGTTAACCAATAACTAATGAAGGAACCTGCTTAAAAACCTATAGTCAGAGGAAATATCACATATTGAATTCAAATATCCAACAGCCTGTCACAAATGCACAACACAACTGCGAGTGACAGAAAGAGAAGCTGCTGTTCTGTCAACACATGATAAATTGAGAGACAACAATAATCAATAATATCAGCAGTAAAACAAACAAACCAACACCTGCAACAGTATAAAATGTAAACAGCTTTGATAAACAGCTCTGAACCACTCAGATTCACCAGGAAATAGTTATATCAGCTGATTAACCCTGCCTGTGTATGAAATACCCTCCTGCTGTTATCAAATATCATGTACCCCACACCACCCGCCCCTCGTCCACCCAGAGAGGCCAGCGTCCATATGTCAGGGTCGCAGTCTGTCTGTTGTTGTTGTTGTTTCTTCATTCTCTGCTTATTTATGTTCAGTTTTTTTTAAATATGTCTCTACAGATTTCTTAATGCAGGGCAGACAACATTCAGTGATAATAATGCAAAAGCTGAAAACACAGATTATTTCGTCAGTCCGCTGCTGCTGTGTATGTGTGTGTTTGTGTTCAGCTCACACTCTGACTGGTCTGATAACTCAGCATGAACTCTAGTCATTTCTAGTCATTCAGCAGTGTTACTGTTCATTAAACTAAGTCATTTACACATCTGTTACATCTGCAATGACATTTTAACGCCACATTAATACATTTTTTGGCCTGAGAAATACAGACTCTAACATATTATCACTTTGTAAAGTTATGGATAAGATATGAGAAAACAGTTGCTTATTTACAAGGAAAATATATATTTTTAAATCCTAAAAAACAAACCTCTGTAGATCTGTGAGTTTGTCACATTAATTACCTTCTTAATTGCTGTTTTTTCTATCAGTTCTCTGCTTTGGCAAAACAGAGAGTGTGGAAATTTAAAACATTAAATTGAAAGAGAGAGAGAGAGAGACAGATTTTCCATCCACCCCAATAAAGATGACTCTGATCTGAGTTGACAGAACCTACAGAGCTGCTGCACACACACACACACACACACACACACACACACACACACACACACACACACACACACCCATTATTGCCTATTGCCTATTACAGGTAGTGTGCTGGTTGGTTCCAGATGGAGATGAGTTTCCCATCATGCCCTCAACAACCCACTGTGCCAACACTCACGCATACACACACACCCACACACACACACAGGTTGATGTGTGTGAGGACACTTACCATAACCCTAACCATCACAACTAAATGTTTCACCCCAACTCTGAAATTAGCTAACAGGAACCAGCCAAAATGTCTCACAGTGATGGTTTTGAACGAAAACTTTTCCACGCAATTACAGAGAGATATGCACACACACACACACACACACACAGTAAGGAATGGTTAGGGACAACACCACAGCGCACACACGCACACACATACGCAGGGGCAGTCCAGTCCCATGGTGTGCAAGCCATGTGGCTAATCAGGGAGTTATGGATTGTAGTATACACACACACACACACACACACACACACCCTCTGAGGCTGCAGCGCTGCATCACTCCCTTACTGTCACTGATGACACTGATCATCTTAACTGCTCTACTGCTCTGATATTGTTAATTCATTGTAACCTGATCACTTCTGATTGGTCTTCAAACTTGGAGATACTTCCCTGTCTGCAGGAAAGCAAAGTGTGACAGTTACATACTGTTACATACATATTTGAGTGTGTAGTGAAACTGGAATAAGTGATGTCAAATATGCTAAAAACTGACAGACTGAATTCGTACCTTATCAGTTCGGCTAAGGAGATGTCAGTGGAAGGCGCGAATCCGAGCGGTACCAAATTCAGACTGCTTGTTGTTGCAGCTGAGAACAAAACACGACGGCCGGATTGCTGACATCACCCACAACTGATTCAGAATCTAAAAGTGACTTATATAGCAGGGTGTACTAAAGCCTTTTCTCAACAGTAATCTTTAGCAGCAACTACGTTAGTAGCGATTACATCACTGGTAACGGATAATTCTGCGAGTCACTGTTAACCCCGCCTTGACGCTTATTGTTGGAAGCCTCCAACTCATCAGAACCAGGTATTTTCTCTCAACGCGTTTATGTTTTGTAATGATGATCTCAATAGGGAAAAGTCTGAATGTAGTTCTAACATTATCTGTACAGACAATTAACGGGACTACCCCAGCACTAGGGGTGCCCGAAATATCTCCTCCTCTTTAAAATGCTTTCTGCTTCAAGGATTTTTAGTACAAAACAGTAACATAGTGAGGTTAAGTCTCACCCCGAGACACAGGTTGGCAAGAGACACTAATGTAAGAAATAAACAACAACAGCTGATCCATTTATATAGAAATATAATCAATACAAACACACACACAGCATGCTGACAGGCTGACTGTGTGTGTGTGTGTGTGTGTGTGTGTTAATCTCCTCACACTGAGAGACTCTAATAACCCCCCACGGGCCGAACCAACTGCTCTCTACTACTGCCATACACACACACACACACACACACACACAGTGCTGGCTTAATGACATTAGCTTGATGTGAAATACAGAAAACAGATTGTCAAAAACACACACACACACATACACACACACACACAAACACTCACTGTATTTACACTTTCATCCTGCTTCACTAACCAGCTCTGTCTGAATGGATTTCAACCAAAAATGTGTAAAATGTAAATCACTCAACAGAGGACATCTGACAAAAGAAAACTCCTTTTTGGCTCCATCGGGTTTCACGCCTCCTCTCGCAGTGTGGTTTGTTTTCTTAGCTTTCAGGGAGATATAGTATAGCTTCACAGAGAAAGAAGTCCTTTTCTGCAGGCTCTGCTGTGATCAGAGCTGCAGGAAGCCAATATGGATGAGATACTGCACGGGCGCCAGGGCTCAGTCCAGGTTCGTTGTCAGATTGAAAAATCACTTGCATGTTATTAATAACATTATGTTGGTAGATTTAATAATGCATTCACCTCATAAATCATATTTCCTCCCTGATATAGTGAATTAGCCACTTTAAAAATAAAAAGTACCAACACTGGCATTGATATTGGCAATGCTGGCCCTGGTAATACATGGTATTGACTGAACCAAATTTTGTGGTATCGCCTGCCTTAATGCAGCCAAGCTCTAATATTCACACAGCAGCAGTGGATGGAGACTACAGTAATTCATATTTCTTTCTATAATTTTGTAGAATTACAAGAATTTGTCATTGTCAATGAGGCAAGTGATTGCGCATTTTTGGATTAAAAATCACACACATCTTAGGTAGATCCAACCTGCAGGAGAGCCAAAGCTACACGTTTTATTTAAGTTTTCATTGTTTTTCATCATTTTAAGTCTAAACACGAACACTAATGCTTTTGCTAGGTAGACATTTAATGCAAATGAGGGATAATGTTTAGATTTTAAAAACCTTATTAAATTAAGACTCACACAAATTGCCTCAACAGCTGGATTTGCATGTTTGATATGGCACTTTCTATCTTCATCCTCTCCTCTCTTCCTGCCTATTTTTTATCTCTTTGGCTGAAATGGAATGGCTGAGCATTTCATCAAAATTCAGGTTCCATATCTTTTCTTTTTCTGTATGAGTTGTTGATGTTGTTTTCCACTCTACAGGTCTGATAGAGAAAGGATGACACAATCATATTAAATGACCATCATATTCATTAAAAATTAATGGAACCACCACTGCTTTATTCATCCATCCATTATCAACCCAGAGAATCTACGAGGGAAAAGCATGCAACTCCACACAGAAAAGCTAATAGGGCAAACCAGGGTCAACCTGAACCTCATGTTGTGAGGCGACAGTGCTAACCACCATGCCACCTACCACTGTGTTATTTCAGTTTAATATCAGTTTAAGACCACAACTCTGCCTCAAGCAGCAAATTATAGAGGCAGCAAGTCAGGTCGTGGGACTGTAATTGCACATTGAATTGTTGTCATGCTTGATTTAGAGCAAAACATTTCTCGTAACAATATAATGTATGCTTTGTGATGGATGTATTTTAATATACACACACAGAATACAGACACAATTAAATAGATAAATAAAGTTACTTAAAAGTGTATTCAGCAGCATTAAGTAGTTTTAACAGCATGCATGTGCATTTGTTCTAAGGTGCTTTTCAGTAGGAATTTAAAAGTATCTATGGGAATGCTTTGAGAAAAAACTCTTGACTCTAAGATTGACTGTTAATGGGAACAGGGTCTTATTTAACTTCCTGCCTCTGAGAAAGAAACATGGTGCTTAATCTGATGTCCCCTCATGCAGTGGCAGCAGTGTGTCCAGATGTCAGGTTTATGTGGTCTCAATACGAAAGAACTTCTCCATTACAGCGCCTAGCTGTCTCCACATACACACAGTCTGTTCATTGACAGCACCATCACCATGACAACTCACACCGTGGTAACTGACCTGTGGGGGTCCTAGGGGTGATGGGGATCCAGGTCAGTCTGTCTGGTGAGCAGGACGCCGTGACTCTTCTTCCCAGTTTGAAGATCCCACGAGTACAACACACCATCGACACAGACAAACGCATGCTTATTTTCCAACCAATCAGGAGGTCATTTACACATTTATCAATGATGAGACTGATAAATCAATAAGCAGGTCATCTTGACATTAGGGTTACACAACAACTACCTTCTACTATCAATTCATCTACCTGTTATTTTCTAAATTAATTACATGTCACCCGCTGATCCTGATGTCCTTGGTTTGCCTGAGTTAGTGTCTCTGCTTATTTCCTCGAAACTTAGTATATTTTTGGACAAAAGTTTTGTTCTGTTTTGTTTTTTTTTACCTTATGGAGTTGTAGAAAAGACTTGCCTCTATGATAATACATTGTGGGAAATCCATTGTTACAGCAGAGGTCCTTCAGTCTTGACCTTTGAAACATCTATCCAAATTTCAACAAATTATCTGTTTTATTCTAGATGCTTATAAATCTTTTAAACTTTAAGCAACTCTGAAAAACAGAAGCTTCATTTCAGTTCATTTAAGTGTGTTCCAGGCAAACCATGAGTGATTATAAAAAGATTATATAAGCTATTAAGGTGCATTGGTAGTATTGAAAACACATCAGATCTGTGGAGGATGAGGAGGCTAAACACTTAAATTAATACATGCATTGTATTGTGAACCACTGATTCCTGAACTCTGAGGTGTAGGGTGGAAGTTACCATCCGTCATGTCCGACAGAAGAACTCACGTGAAGGAAGGATGCTTCCACTACTGTTAGCAGAGCAGTAAAGAGTAGTTACACTACAGCTATCATCCATATCTGTATCCATAGTATCACAAATACAACCACAACACAGCTGTAGTTAACCACAGCCACAATTCCACAGCTTCACCAGCACATCCAGGTGAGCAGCTGCAGAGTGCCTACAGCTGTGCCTGTTTAATGTTGGAAGCTGTCCTTTGAAAGAAGAATCAGAACAAGGTAAAGTGAAGAGTTGTGCTTCTTCAGCTGTGAAACGCATTTTCAGTTGCAGCTGGAGCATCAATCTTTGGAAAGGACTCCATTCTCTTATTTTGGTAAAGTTTTTGA
Source organism: Lates japonicus (assembly GCA_033238685.1). Lineage (NCBI taxonomy): Eukaryota > Metazoa > Chordata > Actinopteri > Centropomidae > Lates > Lates japonicus. The sequence goes on along the minus strand of BRZM01000102.1, from coordinate 1,036,342 downwards.
CTGCAGGGCTTTTACTTGAAATAGT
>BRZM01000102.1:402045-416777 GCA_033238685.1 Lates japonicus | reverse complement strand
AGTTATTTGATTACCTGTTTAGATGATAGATAGATAGATAGATAGATAGATGGAAGAAACATTAGATCTGTAGACTTGTAAATGAGAGGGCTGATGGTGAAGTGTAAACGACAATAAATGATGATGAAGGAAATTCATAGTGAAAAAGGAAAAAAGGCGGCGGAGGCAAAATGATCCTGAAGGCTGATTAGTGCATCATTAGTCTCCTGGGCTGCTGTATCGAGGGAGTTTCATAGATTTTAATCAGATTATTTTTAATCATAAGATGTTTCCAGTAGATTTCAAGTGTATATAGAACTGGTTAAGAGAATTAAATTTTTAATATTGTTTATGGAGTGCATATAATGTAGATAATATTCAGGAGTGTATATTCCATTGTCATTGAGTGTTCATATACATATAAAGACATAATAGAAGTAAAGAAAATGCATTTTTGTGGCTTGTAAATTCTCAGATTTGGGAATAATAGTTAAAAAAAAAACCTTTCCTGTAGTCCTGGTTATTTAGAAGTGAAACTTCTGACTGGTGAATTTAGTGTCTTATTGATTCTTAGAGCATGCTATTAGTTACACCAGCTCACTCCTGCCTTCCCACTGTTTCTGTTCTGTGAGCTGATCATTTCTCTGTCAATAAAACCCTTTCATCTGCAGAGCATCGAGCTTATTTCATGTAGCATTCACACATTCAACCTTATCTTTACAGCGGTGGGAAATCATGTACATTGATGTTGGCATTTCCTCCCACAGAGAGAGCTTCTTGTTGTGTAAAAAGAAGAAACAGAAATGAAGGACAACATATTTGTCATATTTCCCCTATATATTAATCGGGTGGGGAGTTTTCTACTGACTGACAAAGATCTGTGTGTAGCCCAGCAGAGAAGAGTGGACAGCCTCCTGCATCAGTGTGGTGCAGCATGTTTCTGTACAACAGCTTAGTCAATATTCCCTGGAGAAATAAAAAGGTAAAAAAAACAAAAAACAAAACCCTCTCTTCCTCTGGGAGTGGACAGGTGATCATCGCCTGCTGCCATTTTTCACCAACCCACAAACCAGACGCACCTCAGGCCTTATGACAGACGGCTTTTTTTTCTGTGGAGTCAATTTTCTTTCTCTGAGGAGAAATTAATCACTTCTTGGTGCAGTGTGTGTGTGTGTGTGTGTGTGTGTGAATTCATAATGACCTATGTGCACACTTTCATGCATGTAAATGTGTGAGTGTGTGGGTGTGTGTGTGAGTGTGTCCGTGCGTGTGTGTGTGTTGGCTAAGTTAATATTCAGGTTGTGGAACGAGTGCAAATTTAATCAATATGCTGTAAATCCGACTGGTTGCTTACTCATGCTGGTCTGAGTCCCAGCGGGGAAGAAAAAAAAACACACTGAAGCAGTGTGTTCACCAACACTATACACACACACACACACACACACACACACACAAAGCTCAGCTTCTATCAGATCTATATATAGGTCTTCTCATCTTCAGTACCTGTTGTGTGTCTGGTTCAGGTTGTGTGTGAAGATCTGAAAATGTTTCCCGGCAGTGACTCCCCTCCATCACCTCAGACTCAGACAGACTAAAGCCTCATTCAGACAGGATTTATTTCTCCAGGGGAGTTTGTGATTTTAATATTGCATGTGCTGATCAGTGATTTTAATCCTGTCCGCAGAACATATGGGTGTGATTTTTCTCACCTTGTTCCAGTAGAGATTAGACCTCAAAACATTAAAAAGAAAAATGATCCTCACAGATTTAAAGGACCAAACAGGAGGTTCAGTGTGTTTTTACCCACTGACTAAAAAACAGCAAATATACTGATCATTGCAGCTAATAACAATTGAATTAAATAAAACCATGTTGTTATATTTCCTCCAGTTTCAGGTTTGTGTATATTCCTATAAATGTAAACCAGTGGATGAGTTCCACATTTTACATTTATGGGAATTATTGATAACAGAATCAATGACAGTGATCGCTAGTCCAGTCCGAGTCTGATTTTTTATTTATTTTTTAATCAAAGTTGCATCATCATCATTTTCTGGCAATACCTTTAAATTGCACTTGATTTGAAAATTCTGAACTGCATTAACCTGGAATAATAATGTAACACTGATTAAGCCTCATTCATTTTTGTTATTATTTGGCTACCTGGAGCAACAGGAGTCTAGAAAATGGTCAGAAAGGTCTGTAAAATGTAAAATAGACATAATCTGTAAAATGCTAAATTAGCTGAAAATAATAAAATACCTTTTTGGAAAAATACCTGTTTTTTTTTGTTTTGTTTTTTTGTTTTTTTTTTTGAGTTTTTCCTGTTCTGCATTTCATAAACTAACATAACAGACGGTTGGAAAGAACCATTTAGTGTCTGCAAATGCAGTCTAATGAATTCAGTATTAACATTATTTTATATGCCTGCTGTCAAATGGTTTTATCTGTATTTTTCTGTCTCACTGAATAGAAAATGTTCTTCGTAAATACAGCACCTTAAACTGCAGAGGGTCATTGCCCACAACATGTTGATGTGTCTTAATATGCGACGCTGATGTTAGATGCTCATTAAAATCATATTTGTGTAAGAATTGATGTGAATGCACTGAACTGTCCCAGTGTGAAGCAGGAGTTTTTAATTAAATACTCCAACTGCCATGGCCCCTCCCACTGTGAACACACACACACCTGGACACGCACATACACACACACACACACACACACACACACACATACACAGGCTGAAGGGTCAGGGGGTAATGGTGTCACCTCTGTCTGCTGCGTGTGTGTCAGAGTGTGTGTTGGTAGAACCTGCTGTCACCTCATTACAGGACACTGCTGGCCACAGCTCACGCTGTCATCCAGGGGCTGTATTTTATTTCACCACCAGGAGTTCTCCTAAATGGCACCAAAAAGTTCTGAGCGAAGTTTTTCCTCTTAAGACCCATTCACAAAGCTGCTGGGAGCAACTTTTACTGAGGAATGGAGGAAACTATTAAAGACAGTGCAATAAAAATACCCTTTTCTCATCCTGCAGTAATTACTTAGCATAAGACAGAGCAGTTATACACTCAGTTATACAATTCATTTATTATACATGCAACTGTGATTTTGGACAGGCTAACCCTATGAATTGTGTAATCATCAAAACAAATCCACTGACTGAGGAAATCAACAATACAGATGATGGAGGTGTGGTTGGTCTCCAGAGAGGATAAATCCACTTTTAAACATCATATCTCTACACAGTTGAATCTAATGCTGCCCAAAATAACACGCCGCCTGCGTGATCCATTTCTCTCAGTGATAGGTCACATGACAGATCTTGAACATGCTCCAATCACTGTTACTCCTACTGTAACGTCGTACCGCTGCACCTCACCAAATCTATTGCCTTAAAGCTGGTTTTGTCTCTACCAACTCCTGAGAAACATATGTGGCTCTTTAGCAGCTAAATGCTCCACCCTGCGAACCATCTAGTCTCTTAGATCATCAGCCACCTGCTGCTGTTAGAAACACCAGGTACACTTACATGAAGCCTAATACTCCGATCATAATTATGACTTGCAGAGGGGTAGTTTAACCCTTTTCACAGACAGATCAGATGAAAAATTGTATAATGTAAACAGTTTAACCTGATTACTCTCTGGCTGTGGTCTTTATGCACACACCCTCCTTCTTGATGTGAATATGTGGGGACATATGTGTCTCCACTTCCAAAAAGTGGTGGTTTCCCAGCTGAAATGAACAAGCCAAAGAGATAAGATAGCCCCAGAGGAAGACAGATCCATGACATATTCACGCGATTAAATCTGTCAAATCAACAGCAGAATGTATGCGAACTGACCTGAAATCTTCAATCAGAATGAAAAAAACACGTAACTGCAGCTACTGAGACTTGAACCGAGGAATTGTGGCATAAAGTCAAAACTGTGAGCTAAAAGGGGCTAAAATGCTCTGCAGTAATTCTCTGTGGAGCAGCTCCAACACATTACATTAAGTGATTTGATTAATTGGTTATAGTATAAAAAACTCATGAATTTTCATGGCGCAGTGACAACATTATCTACTGCTGCTGACTGAACTGTACATGTTCCAACATGCAAACACGTGTATGTGTGTGGAAATAAAGTGTAGGTTAGCATGTTAATGACACAGAGGCTTGTGTTACCAGGCAGGATACACAGTGATTCCATTACCATTGATTAGGTGACAGAGTGTGCGTGTGCCAAATGTATGTCAGTGTGACACAGACTGTAAAAGGATTAGAAACGTGGAAGCCAAGAAGTATGTGTGTGTGTGTGTGTGTGTGTGTCCTATCAGAAGGTGTTATACAGGACTCAGTGTGGAGGTCAATGGAATGATGAGAAGTGCTTCATTGTCATATCATCATCTACTCACATTAAATGTGGCTCTTTAGTAAAATCTAGTTGCAGCTGCAGGAGTCAGTGACAACATTTACCCATCAAATTCTAATGTTACCACTCATTACTAATTAATTATATTAGCAATAACACCTGAGGCTGCATAGAATAACAATGTTGAGTTTATCTTCATAGTCTAATATGATGTCGGTCCTTTTCCTGTTTGCTAATTGTAAAACACAAAATGTCAGTATCGTCTTTTGTTGTGCTAATGTGCTTTTTTCATATTATTTAATATCACCAACACAGTCCTTTGTGGTCTTTTAATGCATTATGTTTTTTGTGTTGTACTGTGCAAATAAATAAAGAAAAAACTACACAAAGAAAAAAAAAACTTATGCTTCTTTTGCGCAAACCACCAATTTTTAAAAAACATTTTGGCCACTTGGAGGCAGCAGACACAAAGCTGTGTACACAACAGTGACATATCAACCTTTAAGATAAGATAAGATAATCCTTTATTAGTCCCACAGCAGGGAAATTTACACTGTTGCCACAACAAACAAGGATAGCGAAAGATAGAAAAAGACATAAATATTAGTAAATACAAAACAAGATATAAACAAGACAATATAGGGGTGAGAGTGAACCAAAACAAACAGCTAAGCAAGGCTAAAAAGCTTCATAAAACTGAGGGAATTTATTTCAGATGCAGGTCATGTGATTCACTGTTAACATACAAATATTGATTATAGCAGCTTTAAGTCCTAGAAATATATTTGTGTTGCGTCTCTCTTTAAAAAATGTGTAGAATGTTACATTAACAAGTAGCACAAATAGTTTCACAGTACAAAATCTGCCATATGATGATGATACTGAACTGTTAAGAGGCCATGTTTATTCCATTAAAGGACCAACCTGTATTTTTTTAGTTTTTCCACAGTCATGTCAGGTATAAGTGAGATAATTAAAGTGTTTGAGCCTTAGATGTAAAAACTCAGTGTTTGCACTAATGTCAGCAATCAGTTTGGAAATGACAGGCAGGTTCATCCTCTGTATTTGTGATCTGGCACACACACACACACACACACACACACACACACACACACACACACACACACACACACACACACACAGATCCAAATCCTCACTAAGATTCATCACTGATGGTCTCTGCAGTGGTCAGCTCAGCACCTACCCACTGCTAACCAGCTACCTCATGCTGAGAGTATCACACAAACACACACACACACACAGCTGCCGCAGCCAGTCGGCTCTTCACTTTGAGCTGAAGCCACATTGCCCCCTGCTGGTTGATTTGTTGTAGAATTGTTACTTTCAGTAACTCTTAATACTTAAATAAAACCACAAAAGCACTAGAACAAAAACATAGTTAAATGTCAAAGTAGCTGTACTCTATCTGAGGACTGAGGGTGTTAAATTAAGTAGTAAACTCGAAACATTATTATTTTGTAGCTGATCCAGGTGGAGGTGAATCTGACTGCATCTTACTACTGTTTGCTATTTTGAAATCAATCTAAATCTTTATATGTGAGGGGAGAGTATAGGAAAAGTGTAATTGAATAAAAAGTGCAACATTCTCCTTTGAAATGTTTCTTTAAAAAGTGGGGAAAGACGGAAAAAATCAAGTGCAGGATTGGATTAGTACAGTGCTAATGATACTGTCCACTGTTTTTATTAAATATTGTCTTCCACCATAGTCCTTTACTATATAAAGGACACAGTCTTTAAAACGCCATGTGTTTTCACATCCTGTTCTGTGGGATGAATCACTAATACAGAATATCTGTCTGCCACATTCGGCAGGTGTGAGTACAAAATCTACAGAGCTCTTCTAATGTAATTATGATTTTCACATTTTTTGTGTTGATAATCACACCAAGGGAAACTGGCTGCAGGCCTTTGGTCCCATTCAGCCCCCGGATCATTACTGGGGTCCAACACTGATGTTGGATGATAAAGCCTGGTTCACAGCTGGTGTTTCAGGTCATGCCAAAGGTGCTGCATGAACCGAGGTCAGAGCTCTCTGCAGGCCACTCAAGATCAATCCCTCTCCAGACTGTTGCAGTAAGCCTGCAATAACTGCATGCTGTGGCATTAAATGGACATGGACAGAGAGACTGGAGACAGAAAGACAGGAAGGCGGAAGAAGCCACATCCAGTCCGGATGGCTGAGTCATACTGACTCCACAAGCTCCATCTCAACTGGTATTGATTATTCATTTTTCATTGACTGTGCTCATTTGGGGGAGTGAAACTGCAGCAGGAGGAAGAGGGAAAGAGAGCTAAGCTATTATCTGTTGTGTCAGATAACATCTGAACTGCAGCCATGGCACCAGTCAATGAACAAAACTGTGTGAGTAGTACATTTAGTTAGTCATCCTAGCCAAATCACCAAGTCAACCAGCTTTGTTAGGTCAGCTGATTGTTATTGTAGCTTGCTGATTTTGAAAAGAGATGTCATGCGGCAATAAACCCTGAAGAACACCTCTTGTTTTCTGTCTGTGGTTTTACATCCAAAATGATCTGATAGACCCCACTTTGATCGTATTTAAATCGCTGCAATATTTTTTAATGTGAGTTGCCATCTTTTCACCATCTTTCAAATAATTCCAATAATTTTTTCTGTACTAAAGTACTGAAAGAGAGCGGAGCGGGGATGACGCATTTTTGTAGGCTTGGACGTTAGCATCACCCTGGTTCCCAAAAAGCCAATGGGATTTTCCAGTGGTTCTTGTATTATTGCAGAAAATAAGCTCTGTGACCAACAAAAGTTTGCGATACTTACACATTTTGATCAGCGAGATAATAAAGACCACTGTTACGATTTTTGAAGCCTAAATACAATTGCCAGAAGTTAATGTTAGGCTACAAACCTGCTACACTACAGTCACATGACGTCAACGTCACCACTACTAAACTTCCAACTTGTAATTTTACCAGTGACAAATATCTCATCTCCGTAACTTGTTTTCTGAGAGTGTTGGAAAACCACCAATGTAAAGCTCAATAAGGATAATCTGACTCTGATAATTTGGCTCGTCCATAGCTGAGTGAAGGAAGAGAGCGTGAGTGTTTTAGTTTTAGAGACAGGAAGAAACACACTTGTGTGAGTCTGATTGTCAGAGTGTGTATCGTTGGCCGCCGGAGGGTGAAGTGGAAATGACTTTGTCTTTGACAGCAAAGAACTGTTGAAGTGCCTGAAGCTTCTTCCTTTTTATCTCTCTACTGTTCCGCTTTCTCTCTCCTTCATTCATCTTCTGTCTCAGATCAGTGATATTACACATCAGAACAATTTGCCTGAGAGGACTGGAAGAACAATAAACAGAAATGGATAAAGAGAGGGATGTAAAACAGGAACTGTAATGATCAAGTGTCTTTTAATAATGAGAGATGTTTGCATTAATTTCAGTCTGTGGCCACTTTAAGATAAATGGCTGAGTTGGGGAGCTCCCAGTTTGAAAAGTGTCTCATCAGGACAGAAAATGCAATAAAATGAATCATATGAGTGATTGACTATAGTGTGAGGTAATAATAAAATTAAAACAATTATTCTCTATCAACCACACAAAAATCTAATGTTTAAAACAAATTGACACCAATTTGAATATGGCCATCCATGTATTCTTTTCATCTGCAAATTATCAGAAACATACTTAAGGTTCACGTCAGCATATCTCAGCCTCTGGTGCTTTGATTTGGACCATTTTTTATCTAAATCTATCACTTACCAAAAGTGATACGGGGCCAGGCTTTGCTCCAACACAACAGAGCTTTCATTTTTGAAGACAAGGAAACCTGAAATAAGTTGTAAATCGTGTTCATGTCATTACAGTTTTCCCATCTGAAATATTATTGAAGCAATAAAAGCATAACTTTCTGTCTTGGGTTTGAATGTTTAGGACTCAGCGAGTGTTGGAAATAGAAGAATAACAGGATGTTCTTACATCTTACATATTCTTACAATGATGTTAATGACATTTTAGAAAGTTTCAAGCATGTCCAATGAGAGGAATGATCAATGATGTTCTCATAACCTGAAAAGAAACACAGCAGGACTGGGAACCTTTAAAAAACATGTTTTTCAAATGAACATGAGCTGATTGGGAACATTAGGGGAACCAAAACCAGCTCCCTGGGTCTCTTCCTCTCTCCTTCTTCACACCCCAAACTCTCTCTGTGTCTCTCGCTAATTACTACAACCTGTCAGCCTCTCCCGGTTGCTGTGGCGACCAGCCGTCGTCATGGCAACCCCAGTGGTCTATCTGGCTCAGTGTGTGAGGGGGTGGGAGTGTTATCATGCAGGAAGGTGAGATAAGAGAGTTAATTTCTTCTTGAGTAGATAAAAGAGTAGCTGGTGTGTGTAAGTGAAACATTTAAATCACAGGGAAACGGTGACACATCTTTTACTGTCCTGAATATCATATATACTTTATATACTTTACTTTTATACATAGATCCACAAAAAGCAATTACATTTCAAAACTTAAATGTCAGAAATGTTGTTGTTTGCATTAGGAATTAAGGACCAAAACAGAGAAATTGTTATTTGAAATGAGCATCTATTTTCTAAGACATGTTTTAGCTTCAGGCAACAATAAAGACTAGCTGATTAAACAATAAGTCAACTGACAGATGATTAAAACGCTCAAAAAAGGAAGACTTTCTCTGTTTTCAGCCTCACAGTATTAGGTTGTACAGTTTTTCTCTCTTTATATCATTGTAAATTTAATATATGTTCCTTGGATGTCCTTGATTTTTCAATAGTTTATAACCTAAAAACATCATCAATAATAAAAATAAGTATTAACTGCTACTCTAATGCTCACTTTTGCAGAGACATACTCATATTCATTCATACAACGGTGTGAATATCTTAATGTGTAGTGTTTAAATACTGATTCCTGTATAATACTGCTTTCTGTAGGGTCAGAACTCCTGAAAAAGTTCACTAAAAACTGCCATCACATTGTTTTCTCCCTTTTAGAGCCATGCAATTCCTAAAGTGTCCGCAATATAATACAGTAAAGACTTGGCCCTATGTCTGTCCCACGAGTCAATTTACCAGGTCCAGACCAATAATTAATTTCTTTTTTCCCCTTTCATTTTATTTTAGAAGAATTGCTCACAATTGCTAGTTCATTTTCTGTCTCTATGTATAAAGTCCTGTGTATATTGCTCTTCTGTTAATATTTTTTATTACATTGTCATGTTTATATTTTTTTATAGCATTATCTTGTTTTTATCTTGTCTTTTACTTGTATTTATGTCTTTTTCTATCTTTTCAATCACTTATGCTGCTGCAACAATGTAAATTTCCCCATTGTGGGACTAATAAAGAATTTTCTGATCTTATCTTATATATAGTGGCATTACTGTACCAAGTAAGCAGAGCAGTATGCTGTGTACAAAGAAAGAGAAGATGGACAGACCAGTCATAGCCCCAATCCAGGTCCATGTTGCTTCCTGGACAGCCATCTAATGAAACCCAGATATTTCAGTCAGTCAGGTGAATCTGAAATGTTGAAAATACAAACTCATTGGATGGTTGACAGACTAATCATTGGGTTCTCATCTCATGTGGAGAAAAAAAACATAATTGGGCAGGTTTAAAGCTATACTATATATCATTAAAAGGTGCTATATGCAAGTTCAAAGTTAACTAAAATTATCAAGAGAACTTACAGCTTTAACATTATGACAGAGATATTGACTGGAGTTAGCATGCTAACCAGTTAGCTCTGGCTCCTCTCATCTTGTAATACCACTTTGTACCTCAAGAGGCGACAGTGAGTCACTGTAGTGTCCAGTGTGCCCTCAGTCCAACATGAGAAGATGAAGAAGCAGAGCTGTCCAGACGCCATATTCATGTTGAAAATGGAACAGTAGACACAACGATGGCTGGAGCTCCTGACAAGAAACCACATTCTGCGGTTGAGAAAATTACATTACATATTATGGTACAAATCTTGAGTTTTATTTTTTAGCTTTGGCATTTTTCCACTCAAAGCAGTTTTCTAACATGAAAATAATATACAACAAATAATTTTCAGTGCAAAAGAAGTGTTGCAAACAAGTGACAAGTCAGTGTCTAATGCTCACTGCAGCATACTAAGGACCTTGAAATCTTCGTGCAGTTGAACACGGAGCAACTTTCTGCTCGTAAATTGATTCTGTGCACGTTCAAATGTTTCATCAAATTGGTCACATTGCCGGACTTAGCAACGATGTCCTTTTTGCAAATATTGCATCGTGCGCTATTGGCATCAATCTTGCTGAAATGGAGACACACTTGACCTCAGTCGCATTTTTTTAAGCGCTTCGACACACACTTACTGTAGTTCACAACGCAGATACACGCGAACCGTGCCTGTGGGCGTAACCACGTAAGTATTTATCCTGCATGCCTCTACCGCGTGCAACGTTACAGCCAATCACCAGCAGCATTATCAGATCTTGATCACGTGATTAACTCCTTGGTATCGAAACTTCATCTTTCGATACTGGGTAGTATCGAAGCATTTCGGTCGGTGCCATAAAAGAACTGAAGTTCGGTACCCACCCCTACCGCTGTCCTAGTGTGGATTAATAAGAAAGCGCCACCAAATTAGTGACTGAAAAATACTTGTATATCAAAACCAACCCTCCAGTGTGTTTTTTCATTTTTTATTAAATCTCTCAAAACTTCCCTAAGAACAAACTCATACAAATCTTCGATTCTTTAAAACCATTGACAAAGACGTCTGGTTATACACTGAAAACATATTCTGACAAATCATCAAACTGCAGTGACAGTAAGAATTCTCCACTCCAAACTAAACTAGGACAGAAAAGATTTAAAAAATCTCAAGTGGATGTTACATTTTCAGGAGCTGATCATAAATTCATCGACAGCCACACTCGTCCACGACCATGTCCTGGTAATGTCGCAGCACCACGTTGTCGTTGTTGTCGTAGTAGAGCATGGAGATCGGGGAGAGGCGGATGGGGACACAGCAGGGCTGAGGTGTGCCGTGCGGGTCCAGGGAGTGCACCAGGGTCTGCAGGATGGCGTGGTTGGTGCCGTTCAGGCTCTCACTGAGTGGGAATGGACACTCACCGTGGCAGTAGTTGGCCATGTAGCCCTGCGGAGCGATGATCCAGTCCTGCCAGCCCACATCTTTGAAGTCGATGTAGAGGCGTCGGGCCTTGCATACGTTGCTGGGCGTCACGGGGAGGTGGACGGCGCTCCTCCTCCGTCTGGAGCGACACTGGTGGGGGTTGAGGGACACGGCCACCAGCGAGGCCTGGATCAGCGGCAGAGTGAAAGCCGGTTCCAGCGGGAGGGAGTTCCCGGGGTGAAAGGGAAGATGCTCCTCTGGAGCTGCGTTGAGAGGAAGCAGCTCTAAAACCAAACCGTAGTTGCGTCCTGGTTTGCGCCAGTTCTCCGCCAGTGAGCTGAGGTCCATGGTGATGGAGGCCGGTTCGGACTGCAGCTGGACCGACTGAGACAGCAGGAGTCTGCGGTTGGCCCGGGGATCGGCTCCCCTCAGCGTGGCTCGGATCACTTTATACAGAGACACGCTGAGGCCCCGGGGCCCCTGCAGGAGCTCTGCGGATCTGAAGGGTTTCCAGTGGAACTTGACTTCCAGCTGAGCCAGAGATAGCAGCTCCACAGGCTGCAGGACGGACATGTTGAAGAAAAGCTGCTTCTCCAGACAGGCCTGACAGCTGCTGCTCCACCCAGACACAACCCTGCCTGCAAAACATCAGCAGGGAGATCAGAGAGCTTACATCAGGACATCACTTCTCTGTCAGGAGTGTATCTTTAAATAAGTGGAGACATGACAACCTAAATCATGGACAATCACCAGTTACATCTCAAGTTGACATAAACCTTTGTTATCCACAAATGTACAGAAAATTGAGGTTGCATGTGTTTTGACTGTCTGATCTATGACTAACATTCTGTCATACTTGTACAGAGGCTTCTGTCATTAATTCACTTTTTTTTCTTTTTTTTTTTTTTTTGCTAAACCTGCATTTTCATTAACAAAAGTGTCATTTGTGCCACAGGTCTAAAGAGTTAGTTCAGGTCCACCCAGTTATAATTGACGGAGGAATTCTACACCTACATCCTTTCAAAGCACACCACCATACACTCAGCCTCACATGAGGACCTGTCTAATTGCTGAGTTCCAGACAATATTGGGCCCTTAGATTAATCACCATTAAACAATGACTTTGATACCTTGGTCTTGCACGTATCGGATGATGTTCCCGCGGACTCCGTATTCGGACACCGTGCAGGGGTCGCTCTCCTGGGTCTGGATCTTCTCTGAACTCCGGAACATCCTCCAGAGCGCGGAGGGAACGTGGCGCCTGGTCTGACGGCCCCCCGGGGGTCGAGGTCGCTCTGAGAGGCCCAGGGAGCTGAGGAAGAGCCGCTCCTGGCTCTTCATCTCCTCCACGCGTGAGAGATCACACACACAGAGGAAACTCACGGCAAGGAGCAGCAAACGAGCCATGCTTGGATTTCCTGAACCGTGCGGATCCCTCACCTGGTCTGATGCTCCCCAAAAGGCGCGCGACGTTTGTTTTAACCCCGTGAGACCTCCCGGTGTGCAGCTGCATGATTATGTTAATGAGGAGTGGGCGGGATAAACCTGGACCTGGAGTTCGCCTCATTTTAACAGGTAAACTCTCTCTTCCTTTCATCAGGTGTGTTCATACTCAGTCACTCTGTTCTCACAGTGACACACAAGACTCTGAAGCCACTGTCTGAACAGTTGGTGTCACTGCATGAACAGGCAGGAGGAGACACCAACATCTGTCAGAAAGTTGAAGTGTGATGGAGAGCTTCAGGGTGAAGACTGACGAGGTTTCTTGCAGTGGGTTTATTCCGCCATCTAGTGTCCACTAGAGGTACGGCCTTACTGTAATTCTGCACTGAGATGAAAGAAGCAGACAAAACCGTTTATGACCTGCCTGTGAGATTTTTCCTGCTCAGGCTCTCTCATGTGAGCTGTTAATGTAGGCATGAAGTGATAACAGTATTTAAAAAACAGAGCAAATAAATATATCCTTTATTCTTTTAGTCATCTTGCGACCCCTCAGACTTCTCTTGAGACCCTCCTGGGGAGGGTGGGGGGTTGCAAACCCTAGATTGGGAGCCAGGCCGGACTGTTCCCTTAAATAAACAAAAAGAACAAAAAGAGATTTGACTGAACCCTTCCAAGTTTTACGTTTTTCTGAACTTTTTTTACATTTAGTTTTATTACAACCGATCTGACATATTTGGCTCTTGTTCTACTCAATCTACAGACATGATTAGTTTTCTTTCTTATATGTATCACAAGCAATAATTTATTTTCTTCTTCATCTGATGTTTGGACCTTTCCTGTTTTAAAAGACAGAAAGAAACAGTTGCTCCAGTTAGGTGTGGAGGAAACCCTTTGGGATCACAGACTGTGAACCAGCTCTAGCGGAGTCCCTGCACCCCAGTTCAGCCAAAAGTCTGAAATCAGAGGAGCAGAGGATGTTACAGCAGCAGATTAAAACTTGCACTTTGTTAACATATTGTCATGAACTCCACGCATCCAGTCAGCTCCAATCAGTTTTTTAATATAGTTGGCAATCAAAGATGATTCTGATTTGATTCATTATTTACAGATCATTATGTACAGTGGTCAAACAAGAGCAGGAGGCTGTAGTCACACCGTGTGTGTGTGTGTGTGTGTGTGCACGCCAGGGGTGGGTGAGGGGGTGGGGGTGGTGGATCTGAGAGAAGGGGGGGGGGGGGCAGAAGTAGCTGACATTCATTCTTTCAAATAAATGAATGAGTAAATCCAATAACGACTTATTTCACTCATCTATTCAACACCTAACGGTATGTGTGCATAGCTCGGACACGGTTTTGGCGACACACACTCACACACACACTCCGCACACACACATAGAATAAATATACACACACTGTATATGAACAATGCACTGATAGGTAAGACAACAGAGAGACAATAATGTGCACTGGCTGATCCTTATTCCAAAGTCTCACCTTATCACACACACTCGTACAGACACACACACTCACATGTGCACGACTACAGCTGAACACACAAACACCACTAGATTCAGCCCGAGCCTCTCGTCATCTCTGGCGTTATATTTGAGAGCTTCGTGCTGATGTTTGCATCGGACTCAGAGAAAATAGGCTGCTGCTTTTGTTGAAAAGACACAGAAATAAAGACATGAAATAAATCTCGCTGTGTCTTTGACAATTCTATCCACAATCACTAAGGATTCTTCTAATGTTGTCGAAAACTGTTCTCCTTGTTGAGTCAGAAGACAGTTTACAGTATAGTCATGTTGGTTATGTCAAATTAT